>SRPW01001287.1:0-11038 GCA_018360225.1 Claviceps pusilla | reverse complement strand
AAAAAAGAAAAGAAAAGGGAAAAAAGGGGGGAAAAAAGAAAAAAAAAAAAGAACGCGCGGAAGCAGCAAGGTTGAATGAAGCAACTCAGTGCACTCCAGTGGGACGTAGTTACCGAAGATGCCTGGGTTCCCACTCTCGCTGCTCCACAAGCCGCCTAGTCGACAATCTTGAGATTTAGGCAAGAGCGCCGCCGGGCTTGAAAACGGAAGGGACACATGGAGGAAGGCGGGGCGGCAATGGGGGCGGTGGGGGGGGGGGCGCTTGCTTCCAATCAAAGAACCTGCATTTCAGCAGAACCTCAGAATCTCAAATCTCGACATTGTCAAAAGCGAGGCCGGTAAAACAAGACAAACACTATGCCGACAACAAAGTAGCGTCGTTGTCACTGCACCCAAGTCAAGCTGCGATGGTCGTTCTGACGTTCCCGGTCAGTCATGTCATCTCTGTTCTGCATCCTGTCTGCTCAGACGCCAGACGTCAGAGATGTGTCGGAGACATGTCCGTGCTAGATTGTTCGCGCATACGCGAGGGCTCTGAGTGGTCAGAGAAGCAAGTCAAGCAGAATGGAACCCTACAGAAATATGGTGCCAACACAAGACAAAAAAAAGGGCAGGCAAGGGAAAGAATAATGGACATGGCTGAAGAGACGAGGGAATGTATTGAAGAAGACGGACACATGGATTGTAATAGAAAACTGGTGACCACGCTGGTGCCAGGGGGGGTATGAGTAGGAAGGAATCCGCCGTCCAAGGCTTCCTGCTTCGTGCGAATCGCGCCTCTCTTCTGGTATCAGCGTGCATCTTTTTTGGGACGTCTCCTTTTCTTCTCCTTCTTTTCTTCCTCTTCTTTCTTTTTTTTTAGGTTCCCTCGGAATGGAATGTTGGTGGCCGCAATCGACAAGACACGTAGCATGTACGTCGCCTGCTTGCCTCCTCGTCGTCCAAGACCTTCAGCCAACCCTTGCAGAATGACGTTGACCCCAAACCCAAGCCAGGGAAGGTGACGCTCCGCGGACGGGGCTCGCCTGAGTCGCCTGAGTCGCTCCTGCCTGGACACATCAAGATTCCTTGTGCAGTCTGCTCTGGTTGTGTGCAGCTGTGTGCAGCTGTGTGCAGCTGTATGCAGGACGCGCAGTGCGGTGCCGACCGTCCAGACCGTCCAGACCCAATCGTGTCAATTTCCTCAGAGGGGCCCCCTCCGCTTGCCAAGGATTTCCTGCCCGCTTGTCTCGCCCGGCCCCAGGGCCTTGGCCAGAGCCTTGGCCAGAACCTTGGCCAGGGCCCTCAACATGATGGATGCTTGACTCGCATCCAAATCATGGATAGCCACCCGCTCAGACCAGTGAACCACTTGAACCAGTTGACGTCGGCCTGTTGGTCCTTTGCCGGGCCCTTGGAACCCCCAGCCGGCCCCCGACGCCCGCTGGGTCCCGACTCTGGCCCCCGACGACGCGGAACACCCCCCAACGCCGCTCCCCACACAGCAGCACCTCCACCACCACACCACCACACCACCACACCACCACCAGCAGCCGTCTGGCGTTTGACACTTGGTCTGCCGGTACCATCTTGGCCCATCTCATCCTGCAAAGTACCTATTTCCCGGGTACCTACTCACCTCTTGCTTGCGTGGTCACTAGCCGCTTGCCATCCATCCTTAATTATCCTCCTCCCGCCACTTCACTTCGCAAGTCGTACGGCACGTCGCATTCAACACGTCTCTTTATTCCTCTGCTCAACCATTTACAGTCTCCTCCCCAGACTGCCATAATTCAGAGGCCTCCCCGTTTTGTCTTGTTCTGCCCGTTTGGTCCGAATAAAAAAAAAAAAAAACCAGCCCCCAACTTGGCCCTCTTCTCTTTTCTCTCATCTCCTCGTGACGAATTCCGTCGTGCTCGTCGTACTCTCTCATTGTCGGCTCGCGATACCCTCTTGCGAGAACCACAACATCTTGTCCCTCCCTTACCACAAGGCTTTTAGCTCTCTCGAGTATTTTCGCCCCGTCATGGCAGCCGAGCTCATCATGCCCACGTTTCCGGCAGACCAGCAGCGGTCGCGGCACTTTTTACCCAGCAACATGAGCCACATGAACAACACGAGCAACACGAGCAACATGAGCAACATCAACAACATGCACAGCATGCGCAGCATGCACACAAACGGGTCCTCGCCCGGGCACACTTTTAGCAATCATTACTACCGCCCTCACCATGCTCGATCTCGGTCGCATCAGGTGTCTTCAGGTCTTCAGATCTCTCCTCTTGATACCTCGGCTATGCCTCCAAGCCCGCTTGGCTCTACCCCTCCGTCGCCCATTGCCCACCACAATCCCTATGCTGGTCGTCCCATGTACATGCCCGCCGTTCTCCGTCGATGCGATGAATTCCCACCCACCAAGGTCACCAGGTGCAGAACCGCTGGCTCTACGTCTTCGAGCGACTCCGACTCTACCTTGAAGAGAGCCAATACTGTTCTCATGAGCATACCTGGCCTGTCCATGCTCGGTCACCACTTTGCCCGGCGTTCCACTTGCGAGAACAACAACAACAATAGCATGACTCTCGACGGTGACTGGAAGCTGGATAATTTCCCACAAGTGGCCGGCATGCCCACGCGCAAACACTGGAAGGTAAAATCCCATTTCCCTTCCCTTTCCATTTTCCCATGCCTCGCTCGCATGCTTGACCTTTAACTGTGTGTCTATACTAATGATGCGTGCCTGTTTTTTTTTCTAGCCCGATTCCGAGTCGACAATCTGTGATGACCCAGTCTGCAAGCGCACCTTCAACTACTTTGTCCGACGACACCACTGCCGTAAATGTGGCGACATCTTCTGCGACTGGCACTCCAGCGCCGCTCTTCCTCTCGACCACAACGCCGAGTTCAACCCACGCGCCAGTCCATCCCGCACCTGTAATTACTGCTTCAACCAGGTCAAATCTCTACACATCAGAAATGGCAGTCAGAGCTCCAGTTCAACCATAGATGATGTCCCCACACCCACTACCCCAATGAATGCCCCGACAATGCCTGGCGTGACGCCTCCTCATAAGCCGGAAGTGCCGGCAAGTGCTCCACGAGATTGGAACTGGAGCACGTTTTAAAGAAAGAATAACGACGGGCCACAAGAAGCGTCACAGACACTGGCTGCTTAGGCTCATTCTTCAAGAGCGTGCGCTCGAAGTAGTGCATTCCCTCTGGATACCCGCCGGCGATGTTTTTTCTCTTCTTCTTTTCTTTCCCCCCAAATTATTATCGATGTTGATGCTTATATGCCGATTTCTTCACGATTTTTTTTTACCCCAATATGGAGTCTTTCTCACTTTTTAATTAATGTCTTGTGTACTAATTTTTCGATTTCTTTCCTCTTTTCTTCTTCTTTTCCCTCTTCTTTTTCAATATCTGGTATCTTGCAAGCGAGGCGTTATAGGACAACAGACATCAATCTTGAAACCAAACCAAAGTGGTCTGTCCGGTATTTGGAGGCTTTTCCCTTTTTGCTTTTCACCTTGTTATTTTCGTCTTTTTTTTTCGTCTTTGTTCTTTTCTTTTCTTTTCCTTTCTTTCTTTCTTTCTTCTTTTTTTTAGATTCGAAAGATTGGAATTTTGTCGTCTCTTCCCCTTTTCTCCATCAGATAATGTTCCCTCTGATGCGATGCGGGATTTTATACGCGGCCGTTGTGCGACGACAATACCCCGGAGGGATCAATGGATTCCTCCTGTTAGGCAGATTCGAGCAAGAATGATGCAGGTATAATGCCACGCCTTTTTTATTGATGTATTGATGTATGCATTTTATATCAAGTACACCCTATTTGCGTGTTCGAATCGGCCCATCTCCGGCACGGTTGCCATTTGGCCTGTAGAATTATGTAGGTACTTCATGTTGCAACGTAGTTCTCAGCCATCCAGCCATCCAGCCATCCCGCCATAGAAACGTGAACAGCACAACTAGGCGTCAACGTGTCCACCTTCCTCGCGTCTGGGCATAACTCCACGTCCCTCTAGCACCAACCTGCCCTACTAATCCTCCCATCCTTCCCGTCTACGCACCATCCAGGGTCACAATCCAAATGAACCTTGTACATATGTACATATATACATACATATATACATACATACATACATATATGTTTGTACCTGCTCTTGTCGTCTGCACCAGACACTTTGCCGCTGTTCGTGCATCACAGCGCACAAGTGCATACTCTTTGGCGGTGAAAGGGAGGCTGTACATGGACGGGCAACGCACCATAGCTCTGTCATCCTACACGTTAGCATCTGATGGATCTCAAAAGGAACATCAACGTTGGAAGAAAACACCGATGCAACTACACGACACAGCCAAGGTAGACGGCAAAGGAAAACACGCAATTTTTGGAAAAACAGTCTTGTTAAGTCTTGTTTTTTTTTAATGCTCTATGCCTCTTTGTTGAATGCCATCTTTAATTCTGCGTTCTCCGCTTGGGACGTCCGTTGGTCTTTTGCGGAACCACCTCGTCCACCTCGATATGTCCATTGGCATCACCATTAGCATGACCATTCGCATGTCCACCGGCATGCCCATTGACCATGTTTTCACCCCCGTACACCTCCTTCTCGAGACCACGCGCGGCATCCCAGCCGGCTTTCTCGGCCAGTGCCACGTTGCTAAGGCGGCGGCTGGGCTTGCCGGGAACCTTGTGGTTGGCGGAGCTGCGCTTGACGTAGCTGGCGATGAAGAAGCTCACAAACAGGTAGGTCAGAGGAGCCAGATACAGCACGTTCAGCCATATGGCGAACGTCTCGTTTGCCGTGGTAATGCACGGCTGCTCGACGTATACAGTCTCCGTGATGATGGAGGGAGATGCCTGGACGGCACCAGCCGAGGCGACGACCGACTCGGAGGCAGCAGAGCCCAGGATGAACCTCTTGACCATGTCGACGATGCCGGCGGCAGCGGGGTTTGCGACATCGGCGGTGGCGCCATTCTTCTTCATGTTTGTTGCTGCCACCTTGGTCACAGTGACGGGAACAAGGTAGGTGACAAAGGAGTGCAGAATGGCGTACGAGGCACCGACAATAAACTGGGTGATTTGCATGGACGTGAGCGTCCGCTTGACCACGAGCGGAACCCTGATGCTAAATGCCGTCAAGGTATAGTAGGTATACATGAGAGCGTGGATGAACGAGTTGACCAGCGTGAAGACCCAGATGGGCGCCGACATGTAGCGCATGCCAGCCCACATGCACAGCATGGCGCCGGCGTGGTGGTAGGTTTGCAGCGTCGAGCTGAACTTGCCCTTGGCGAGAATGATAAACGTGTCCAAAACCTCGTAGAACTTGCTCAGATAGAAGATCCAGCCATAGTAGTTGAGCCCTTCGTTCCAGATGCGTCCCAGTTCAGCGTTGCTTGGTTGGGTTCCGTCGAGGCCGCCGACAAGACTCGCCGGATCTGCGCTGTCCCAGCGTCCGGATGTGTCGTTGAAGTAAATGGAGCGGCCGGCTCCGGGCGGGCCATGCATGCGGCATAAGCTATCGGCAGAGGCAACGATACCATCAGGCCCAAAGGGACTGGCGATGCTGCGTCGCATGGTGCTCAGCATGCCCCAAAAAGTCCATGCCGAGTAGACGGCGAGGAAAACATTGTGCAGGACGACAAAGGCGAAGAAGGGTTTCGTCTTGCTCATGGCCCACGGCTTCTTGTTCCGGGAAGCATTGAACTTGTTCAGAGCCTTGGCCGTGACGGCGTACAGGGCAGCAACGGTCAGAGGCACTCGAGGGTCAAGCGCGGCCTGGTATATGGAGTCGGGGATGTTGAATGGTCGCATAATGGATATGGGTTGCGCAGCGGGCGACAGAGGTGTGGGCTCGTTGGTTGGGGGAAAGTTGAAAAGACGGGCGTCCGGCATGGATGCCATCAGATGGGCTTGAATGGCAGACATGATGATAAAGACTTGTCTTGCAGCCCGCCGACTCTTTTCGACTTGTCGTGACGCTGCTGAGTGAAAACAATCTTGGGTGGGCAGACGAGATGATGGGATCTGACGACCTGTCTCCCTTGTGAATAGGATAATGCCCTGAAAAAAAAAAAAAACAGAGAACAAAAGTCTCCGGGAGTAAAGGAGAGTAAAGGAGAGTCAAGGGGAGAAGGGGAGAAGGGGAGATTTATTTTTTTTTTTCTCGGGATGAATTGTGGAAGTTGGGACTTTTTTCGTGGTCTTGGCCACGAGCTTCTTTCTTTGATGGAAGGGGGGGGTGTAGATTGGCTCAGGAACAATCTCTCGAAACAGGGGGCGTGCGCGTATCCTTCCCCAAAGGTGCCTACCTACTAGCTACCTGCATTTCGATGCTGCGTGGTGAGGCAAGAGCAAAACCCTCTTCGATGTGTCGTAGCATCGACAGTCAATGGGTGACATCCAAAGTTTGATTGTCTAGATCTTATCAAAGCCTCAGCCACATGGCTCATCTGGCATTTGACATGTGTCGTCTTCCTTATTACCACGTCTACACATTTGAAGCCATACGCCTCATCAAGCGACATACTTGGTATGTGACACGCCGCACTACACATGTTAAAAAAAAAAAAAAGGGGGGGGGGGGGTCATTCAATGCAAGCACGGTGGGGGTGTGCAGTTTCCCGCGTCTTTAAAGCCGGCCAACCACGACGGCACGAGAAGGTTGTTGAGATGCACAACGCCCCACGGCATCGTTCCTCCAAGCCCTTGTCCTCCTCGTCGTCCTCGTCCTTGTCCTCGTCCCTCGGCAATCCAGCTCTTACTACGGCAAGATGCGCGTAACGCGGTGGCAAGGAAGCCGTGCCCGTGATGAGCATGTTGGCGGGTGCATCATGATTCATACGACCTCTTTTATTTCAGATTATTTTTTGTTCCCCTCAAGCCCACGAAAGCCAACAAACCACGATGATCCGAAGCCGTTCTCAAATATGTAAGGTACCGACTGGGGTTGCACCTCCGTCGGGAGCCACGACGCAAGCAACCCAGTCGTACGTACATAATGTATGTGCAGTACGTTATCATCGATTTCATCTCTTGATTTCCAGCCGTGCTCGTCCAAGGTCCATCATGCGCAGCCCTTTTCCGAAGCGAATGCTCGGTCACCGGTGTGCCACTAAGGCAAAGTCTGCATAGGGCAGCCGCAACCCTGTAATTTATATCACGGAAAAAGAAAAAGAAAAAGAAAACATCATCCCTTCCGTGTCTTCTCGGCGGTACGAACTCCAAGGTAAAACGGCCAGAATGGTTTTGCTCCCATAGTGCTATCGCAAACGAGGTCTTCTTGCATAGCTGCCTCTCCAGTCGTGTCAGCATTCACGTCCTTTTCTTTGAATTTCTTCTTCTTTTCTTTTCTTTTCTTTTCTTTTCTTTTCTTCTTTTTTTTTAAAAAAAGGTCAAAAAAGGAAACAAAACACTCGATAAAACTGGTTTCTGGCTCTTGTTTTTGTTGGGGATAGCACGGCCGCAGGGCCCCCCACGCCCCGTCAAGTACCAACCTACCTAATAAGCAAAGCGCAAAGCAAACTTCTGGTCACAGGCTGATAGCTGGCTGTGCTGCATCGGCGGTTTCAACATGAAGCATCGTCCCAAACTCAATGGGGAATCGCGCAAGCCCACAGCTGCGGAATATGGTTCTTCTACGGTGAAACGAAAGAAAAGAGGGGAGCGCCGAACGGAGATTTCGTCATGGACATGGAGGCTTCGTAGGGCAGCACGGCGAATTGCACAACGCAAATCACGTACCAAGCTCGCATCTCCGCAACTCACTCACCGACGCCTCTGGGGAAATTGTACATGTCCGTAACCAACATCGCAAGACTTGTCGTTGCTTCCACCTCCCCCGGTTTCCCCACCCACCACCGAGCCAATGAAACGCACCCAGCTTGTTCATGGTCTGGCTCGTCCTTTTCGGCCCTCGGTCCCAACAAATTCGGCCCGCCGGGAAAGAAGGACCAGTCACCAGAGAGCCTCTAACATATCATTCATCAGACACGACATGTACACGTGCTACACGCGCTTCGCTCACAAACCGCCCGTACGCCAAGCAAACTGGGCGCCATCGCATAAATGTTGCTCCGTTTCCTGCGTAGACAACATCCAACATGCCTGGCTCGGTACCCTGCAGTCCGTCGTTGCGTCTCGAATAAACGGTTGTTTTATTATAGTAGTCCTCCTCCCTTTCTTCTCTCTTCGTCTCTTTCTTCCACGGATACAAGACTCTTCAATTGATTCAATTATTCTGTGCTACTACCACTAATGATAAAAAGAGAGTCTGCTTCAAAAAAGACATGCAACATAGGAATTCTATCGTTGGCGTCTCTATCGTATGCGCTACATGTGGAGCCCGCAACTGTGCCTGCAGGTTGCACTCCCCTCCCCCGATGTACTTTACGCCTTCAGGTTGCCGGAAACCCATCGGTTGACAAAGTCGAGAGATGCCTCGGGCTGATCAAAGGGAGTCATGTGACCAGCCTTGTAGATTTGGAGGAATGACAAGTTGCCGTGCGTCTTCAACTTGCCATACTCCTTGCTATCCTTGCCAGAACCGACGGTGACGCCCTTGCTCTCGGCCTTCTTAAAGCCATCGTGACCGGCCCACTCGAGCTTGTTGGTCCATGCTTGGTTGCCAAGCCAGTTGCAGATGAAGTCGGCATCGCCAGCATAAATGAGAACAGGGATCTGGTCCAGAATCTGGGGAACCAGTTTGAAGTAGGGCTTCATCCAATCACCCTGGAACAAAAAGTTGCGGTTGATGTCAAAGTTGCAGCTGTCATAACTGTCGACCTCGACCCCGAGAGCCTGCATGACCTCGGGCTTGTTCAGCCACTGAGTAATGTAGTCGAGCTCCTCATAGCAAAGGCTGCCGCCCTTGCAATCGCGACGAACATCGTAGGGATTGCGGCCGCTTCGCTGGTAGGGACCAATCATGGCATTGTTGCAGTAGATGCTGGCGGGCACGCAGGACCAGGCACTTTCGGATTCATAGCAATTCTTGATCAAGGACTGGCAGCGGGGCAAGGCGTTGTCCAGGCTCTCGCAAGTACTGTTGTCCAGGACAGCAGGATAGCCGCCATCACCACAGGCCATAGGGCGGTAGTACTCGTACTGGGTGTACCCATCGGTCAAGCCATTTCCAATCAAGGCAGTCTTCAAATTGATGTTTCGATCCTTGTGCGAAAGGATTTCCGAGACAAAGACGGGGATATAGTGGCCGGCATACGACTCGCCGGCAATGTGGAAGTCCTGCGTGGCATATTCGGGAAACTGGTGGAAAAAGAGAGTGAGCAGAGCATAGACATCCTTGCCGGCAGCGACGGTGTTGCTGACGGAGCCACTTCCATACGAGTAGCCTACGTTGACGGGCTGATCGAGAAAGATGACGGACGCGTTGGCATTCCACGCGTAAGGATTGTGGACAAGCTCGAGCTTCTTGTTGATGGAGGCCGGGCCGAGCTCCATGAAGAGGCCGGTGAGCGATGAGCAACCTGGGCCGCCGTTGAGCCAGAGAATCACCGGGTCGTTCTTGGGGTCATTGCGCGACTCGAAGAACCCTACAAGGAATGTTAGAACACCACGTAATTGCTTTCATTTGGCGGGGAGATGCGCCGTGTTTCCAGTCTTACAATAAAACAAATGCTTGTCCTTCTCATTATCATCCAGGTAGCCGCTGTACTGCTTCACCTTGTCGACACCCAGCTTGGAGGGATCGACCTTCTTAGCGCGGAGGTTGTAGTTGTCGAGCTTGCCGCCGACCTTGCGATGAGACTCGCCCTTTTCGTTCTCCACCCAGAGAGACTGGACATCAGCGCCCTTGACGACATGATCCCATTTGCTATCGGAGATGGGCGAGTGCTCCTTGGGCTTGGCATTGATGACATGCTTCTTGAAGGCGTCCACGGCATCGGGCACAAGCATGGACACTTCCTCCCAGATGCCCTTGGCCTCGGCCGAGGCCTCACCAAAAGCCTGCGTCAGAGGTTTGGTCCAGGTGTCAAAGTCGGCATGGGCAATATTACTGAGGTCGATGCCCAGGGGCGGCCTCGAAGGGTTGCTGAGGACCTTTTGGTCCTGGAGGCCGACCGCGGAGGAGGCGGCGCCGAGCACGAGGGCAGAGGTGGACAGCCGCATGGTGTCGGGACACGGGCTGCTGTGCGGAGGGAGACAGTTACTGGGGATGAAATGCAATGTATGTCTGGTTTTCGGTTGGATTGCCTAACGATGGGAGATGGGAAAAAAATGAATGATGAGGAGGGTTGATGAACCTGGTGCGGGATGAAGAGGGAGAGTTCAATGTTGACCCAAGTACGCTGCAAGCGGGAAGGAGCTCCGCGGACAAAGAGGCGAAGAGGCGAAGAGGCGTGGGCGCATGACGAGGCCTCGGCCTACGACGTAATGGAGCATGCTGGGCGGGTGGGTGGCAGGTGCTGGCAGTGCTGGCAGCTGGTCTGGGTGACCATCCGGAGCGACAACATGGAACACAAAGAGCAGGAACGTGAGACACGGCTGGAAGCCGCGTACCTGCCTGGCCTGCACGCGGTCTGCCTCGCAACAGGCCGTTCGGCATTCGAGGCCAGGTACCTTGGCGTTGCGTGCGTTGGTATTTGATTGGCGTAACTCGTAGTTCTTATCTCTGCCGGGCAACCCGCTCTTAGGAAAAGCGAACCCGGATGGCGTGCTGACTCCTGACCTGGCGTCAGACTCGGCAGTTATCGCGGAGGCGACATTTCCACATCCATAAGTACAGACTACAATTGTACATTTATTTACGTACATGAACAGCCGAGCACCACCTTCGACAGCACACACACACACACACACACACACTCAAAAATATCCACGGCAAGTCTAATCATGCACGACAATCGCCAACTGGCGCAACACCGTGCAGCGCCGCCCAGGGATCGTCGCATGCGTCTTTGGCTCTCTGGTACTCGATCTTGCCCTGGAGCTCGCGGGATAATTCCTTGGAATACACGACGTCGATGAATTCAAAGATGAGATCGAGCCCTGACGTCACCTTTTTTTTTTTTTTTTTTTTTTTTTTT
>SRPW01001286.1:0-11045 GCA_018360225.1 Claviceps pusilla | reverse complement strand
AAAAAAAAAAAAAAAAAAAAAAAGAAGCTATTTATAAGAATAGAGACGGTTAGTAGACTAATAAAGAATAGCTAGAATAAATAAAAGTTAGCAAAACTTTAAGTAGTAAGAGAAGAGAAAAAAAAGTAGTAACCTTACTAGAAGCTAGCTATAAGGGAAAACTTATAATCTAAGTGTAGTTATTAGGAAGGAAAAGGCACAAAAAAAAGGGGGGAAAAGGAGGCTTTTATAGTCATCTAGGAATCAGAGGAATAAGACTATTATATATAAGAGCACTCCTAGCTAGGTAGCTAAGGCACTTAAATTAGTGAATTACAGCGCAGCAGCGGCAGCCTAGCCGCTCGTTAGTAGCTATCAATAACTATAATAGCAAAGTAAGCCCCTAACTTAATAGCATAGCCCTAAATAATAGAGGAGGTTAGCTACAATAGACTATCCTCTCCTATAACTTAATAAATTAGAGGCATTATAATAATTATATAAGAAGCTAGCAGCAGCAGCATAGCTTACTTTAGCCCTTAAATTAAAGAAATAAGGCAATGCTATACATTATAATAGACTAGGGGGTTAGGCAGAAGAGGCAGGGGGGCATAGAGATAATAAATCACGCAGCTCGGTGGGCACACCACTATATTGCGGCGACCCCTCTACGTAAAGGTAAAAGTAAGGTTATAATAGAAAGTAAGGCTAAATATAATATTATAATATAATTAACTTAAGCTAGCGAATTAGGACACTCGTAAGAAGGGCACCCCTAGCAAGCAGCGTAGCAGTAGGGAGGTCACCTAATCAATTACACACACACTAGACTTTATTATAGTTAGGCATGTAAGGCAGGGTAAATAATGCAGAATAAGGGCATTCCTAGATTTGCCCTACTAGGGAATAAGTTTAACCTATAAGATAGGAAAGCTTTCCTAGAAACCTAATATAGAGCAGTAAGGCAATAGTAACCTAGTAGTAAGACTATAGTTAAAGACTATAATTAAGGGTAATTATAAGGAAAGGGGGGGTATTCTATTATAGCTATTTCCCACTATTAGTAACTATAGAGTTAAAGGGCGCAGACTAGCTTATTATACTAATAAGGGCACAAGGAAATAAGGCATATAGTGCCCTCGCTATAACTTAGCGGCGCGCTAAGGGGGCATATAAAAGAGAGGACACGCACATTTATATAATAGGGCAGAGATTTATACCTTCAAGCACTACCCCCTACCTAGCAGCTACGTCGCAGTGCACCTTCTGTGTCTCAGTCTTCACTCCACTAAGCAATATCCCATTACCAGCCTTGACATCAGGCTTGTGAGCCCAATACTAGTACCACCGCTACTTAAACTATATAGGAAAAACCCTAGCACAGGGAGGAAAACCTATATATAACCTTTTTCTATGTTCTGCAGCGGAGCTATAGTAGCTCCGCGCCGGTTCTAATGGTAAGAAGTGGTGCGCCGCCGGCTAAACTCAACCAGCGTTATAGGAGAGTATATAGTGTAAAATAGGAAAATTAAGTGCTTAGCCTATTACGCAGCTTCCCTTTACCTCTATACCTATACTATACTAGGTACTATATTATATTATATCCTTAATATCCTTAGCTTATTAATCTTATAAGCTTTTTATAAGCTAAAACTAAAGAATATACCCTATTAAAATAAGCTACTTAGTAAAAGCAGTTACTAGCTTATTGTTTTTAAAAGCCTCCCTAATTTTACATTAGTTTTATACTAGTTACATACCTATATTAATAAAGCGGAGATAGTTAAAATTTTTATAAGATAGTAAAATATAGTAATAGTCTTTATTATTAGCCTAGTAGCTATATATTAGCAATTCTACCTTAGGAATATATTAGCTAAAAAGAAAGGTATTAAGTTTAATTTATTCTATATATATTTATATAAGCACTATAAATTTATACTTTATAAAGCTTAAGTAAAGGTAAATAACTTTAGTAGTAGAGGTAAAGTTAGGGTTAAGCTCTACTACTATATAGCTAATATAAGTTTAGCGTGCCTATATAGCAGTTCTTTCCTAATGCTAGCAGTCCTTTTATTTTAAGGTAAGTGCTTTAGTTAGGAATAGTTTTAGTGGGTAGTTATAGGGCTAGTTTAGGAATAGTATATAGTTTAGGCAGTTATTCTACTATAGTAGGCATCTATATCCCTAGCGTGCTAGTTTGCATTAGAGTTAAGCTACTATTATAGCGTAGGCACTGTGTATTCACTTAGCTATTCTATTAGCCTTTATTTATTAATAAAAGCATAGTAAATAGTAGTTAAGGTAGAGGTTAATTAAAGCTATTACTGCTTTAGTTTTAACTAGGGCATATAGTGTAGCTTTAAAGGCATTAGTTACTATCCTTAGGCACTTAGTCTATTTAGAAATAAATGCCTTAGCTATACCCTATACTTTACTACTAATATTAGTAAAGGTATAGTGTAATCCTATACTATATATAATAATGCTCTAAATAACCTATATATATAGGAGTTATATATTATATAGTAAGTATCCCTAAGTTAAAGCCACTAGTAATATAAGAGTAAGCCACTACTATAGTAGTTTTAACTTAACCTAGTTTTAATATATCTTTTAATAGAGTTTATAATAAACCTACACCCTAAGGAAGTAGGTAGATTAGACTAGTTATACTATATTAGTACTAAGCTAGACTAATGTTATAATAGTAGTGTATTATTTAGTAAAGTATATAAGTTTGCTCTTTTCTAGGTTAAACTTAAGGCCTAATTCCTTAGACCACTCTTAGTAAATTAACTATATAGTCTTAAGGCAGTTCTGTATCTCCTCTGCTATTTATCTATATACTAGTATATTTATATTATTAGAAAATCCTATAATAAGCATAGATTATGCTACTTAGAGCTTTATATATAATAGGGTAATATAGAGTAGGAATAGAATAGGAGAGATAGGCAACCCTTATAGTACCCCTATAGTTATAAGTAGAGGGCTTATAGATTTATTATTAAAAAAGAGGCTAGCTATATATTTAGCAGTAAAGGAGCGGGTTTACGCTATAATCCACGCAGGGATGCTAGTAGTAATAAGGGTATAAGATAACTGCTTGTAATAAATAGTGTTAAAGGCTGCTAATATATTTAACTAAAGTAGCAATGTAATACCGCTATAGTGCTACGCTACCTATACTAATTCTACTAAGACGCTTAGCGTAACTTCTATTAATCTATCTACCTTATTACCTATTTATAGGTTAGGTAATGCCCTACCTAACTTAGCTATAAGGGTAAGCTAGCTTACTACCGCTGCTTTTAATACCTTTTTAATAATGCTAAGAAGTAAGATAGGGTGCTAGGCTCCTACCCTTTATTATTCTACTAGGGTTTTACCTAGTTTATATAGAATAACTACTTTTATCTTTTAGAATAGCGCTAGGTAGTAGCTAATACAGCAGTATATATTAAGTAGGTATATAAGGGTTTTAGCTAAGGGCTTGCTATATACTTTAAAGTAGCTAGCTAGAAGTTTATTAAGTTTAGGCGCTTTTTAACTTACTAGGCTTTTAATAATACTATAGATTTTATTAGTATTAAAGTAGTTCTCTATTAGAAATATTATAGCATTAAGGTAGTTATTAAGGTTATTTAGTATATTATCTAGCTAGGCTTAGGAGGAAGGGAAGAAATAGTTAGCTAGTATAGCTACTTTCTTTTAATGTAATTTAGTAATAGTAGTATTTAGTCTCTTACCTTAAATAAAGGTTAGAATCCACTATTATTCTAGTAGTAGTCTACTATAGAGCTATATCTAGCGCTTAAGTTTCTATAGGCTTCCTTAGTATATAGTTACTGCCTTAATAGTAAAGCGCTAAGCACTATGCTATTTATTGCTAATAACTTAGTTTTATATCTAGGCTACGTTAGTAGCGAGTTACTAGTTCTCCTTAGTATAGGAAGTTTACTACTGCTTTAGCGCTTTCTTTATATTTTAAGTAGCTTTTTTAGTTTAGTGGTTTTACTATAGGTTTAGTTTAGGGCTGCCTTAGGGTTCCCTTAGGACTGCTAGATTTATAATAGCTTAAAGCTTAGCTATTATCTATTCTATATAATTATTAACTTCTATTAGTATATAAAGCAGGGGTTTGGTAAGTTTATAGCAGAACTGCGTTGCTACCTTAGCTATTATAAGATTATCTTTTATATATAGCTACTTAAAATAAAGTAAATAGTTACTGCCTAGCCTTAAACTAGCGCTAATATAAATTAACTATAGTATATAGTTAGATCTAGTAAGGTTTAGTCCTCCTAGGAATTTAACTTCTATATTATTAGTAACCTATATATAGTTAATAGTATTATCCCTTTTACTCTATATTCTCTAGGTTACTTTGCCCTATAGCGTTATAAGTTTAAGCCACTACTGCGTTACTATTATAAGGAGTATATTACTCCTTATTAAGGTTTATTTATAATAGTTCTAAAGTAGGTAGTGTTAGTTAAAGTCTTTAATAAAAATACTATAGTTTAGAGACAGGGCTACTATAAAGTTAAGAAGGGGTAATATTTAATTAGGTTTATAGGTAAGGGAGTATATTAAATAGATATAGTATCCTACTAGTATTATTAAGCATTAATTCTTATCTATATATATTAACTATACCTTAGCCCTATACTAGTAGTTTATATAAATTATAGTTTAGCTGCCCTAAGTAGTAAGTTAAAAGTAGCTAAGGCTAGGGTTAGGTGGTCTGCTATCTATAGTTCCTAGCTCTTATATTGCTATTATATTAGCTTTAGGTTAGGTTTCTAGTGCTAAATATATAAGGTAGGTTTTTTTCTATATATTCTAGTATATAACCTCTATTATATACCCTATATAGTGTGTTAGGTTAGGCTTAGCTTATTTAGTACTGTAGCGGCTATGGGTTATTAACTTAGGAAGGCCTCTATAGTAGCTTATAAGCACTACGTTAACTCTAATTTAGTGTTAGGGAGGTAGGTGCATAGCCTATTAACTTGCTTCTATAGTAAAGCCTCCTATAATAGTAGGTTACTTATATCTCTTCTCTAGCTATAGCTAAATACCTCTATCTAACTGTCTTTCTTTAGTATAGAAGGTTTAGTAAAGGCTAGGGGCTATGCTAGGTATGCAGCATACACGCAGTTTTATTATTTGTTAGTAATATTATATATATAAGACTATATAGGGTAAGGTTCTAAGCAGTTAATATAGCGTTTCTATATAGCTTTTAATAGCGCTAGGTATAATTATTTACCCTCCTTATACTAACTAAATATACAGTAGCTATACCTTAGGGGCAACGCATAGTATATAGCTATATAGCTAAATTTAAAGCATCTAAAGCATTATTAGGGATAGATAGCATTATTATAGGGCTTAGCTTTAAATATCTTAGCTTTATAAATAATTCTAGTATAGTATAGCCTATTTATTATATTAACTCTATTAATAGTAATAATTAAGGGGGATTAGGTTATAATGCTATATAGCTTCTATACTATAACCTTTACTAAACCCTACCTATTAGCTATAATTATATTTTAAAGAATATTATCCTTCTCTTAGTTCTATATATAGCGTATAGGAAAGCCCTTAATAATAATACTAAATATACATTAGTTTAGTATTGCTTCTAGACTAAACGCAGTACTAACCTAGGTTATATTATTAATATAAGGCTTAGTAGTATTCTAGAATATAATTATAGTGTTGCTGCTATAGAGGCAACACATTATTAAAGCGGTATTAGTACTAGTAGCTTAGTTAATAGTAGTAATGGTTTCTTTAGGTAAGCGGTTTTATATAGCTTTAGCTATTATACTACCTTTAATAATAGTTTTATAGTAAATATAAGGCAATACTACTACTATTATAGCTTAGATTTATTAAATAGGTAGTTAGGTAGTGCCTTTAGTAGTAATGCTAGCCTAGCTTAGAGCTATTATATTCCTAGTGCTAATAGCCTTCTTTACTACTTATTTAATAACTTCTTTTAAGTTTTTAACTATAATAGGCTTATTAGGTAATAGTAAGGTTAATACTATTAATATTTTAGTGTAGGTTTAAGGCATAAGGAGGCTGCATTAGGCATATATTAAGGCTGCATTATTAATATAAAGGATAATATTCTATATACTCTTTAATACTATAGCTAGTATAAGTTTAGCTATCTTATTATATTTAATAGTAAGGTAGTTTAGTATTTACTTATATATAGGCAGCAGTATAGAAGCGACTTAAGGTACTATTAATATAAAGCTACTCTATCCTATAAATAGGTAGTAGTAGCTCTATATAAGGCTACAATTCCTACTATTAATATCTATTAGCATTACTTTATCCACTACGCCTACGCTTTAGCACTAATGCGCTATTAGAGATAGGGTAAAACGGATGTAGCAATTCTTTTTCTACACTTTTTAAGAGGTTTAGAGTCGGTTCTGCGTCGCTATAGCGGTGCGGGCGAATTCGCGAAAAGTTTTTTTTTTTTTTTTTTTTTAAGTAAGGCTATAATAACTAACTTTCTTAGTAATTTAGTAAGGTTCTAAATATCTTACTATAAGCTTCTAGCTTAGTCTCTATAGGTTAATATTCTTTATAAAAAGAAGAATAT
Source organism: Claviceps pusilla (assembly GCA_018360225.1). NCBI lineage: Eukaryota > Fungi > Ascomycota > Sordariomycetes > Hypocreales > Clavicipitaceae > Claviceps > Claviceps pusilla. The sequence goes on along the minus strand of SRPW01001286.1, from coordinate 4,429 downwards.
AATTTTTAATATTAAAGTCTATTAGCTTATGCTTAATATTATAGTATTTTATATATTAAAATTAAGTATTGCTAAGTAGCTACTTTATCTCTATATACTTAGCTTATAGTTCTTTTACCCTAACTGTTGGAATCGCTGCATTCTATAACAACGTGGCACAGCCGGGAAGAACCGGATTCGCGGCCACATTAGCCGCGGAATCCGACTCTTCTGATTGGTCCGCGTGTGCAGAGTTTTCACCGCGGAATCCGACGGCATTTTCGTGGCCTTAACGCTAGCTATAAAATGCCCCTTTTAGATAGCACTAATTAGGATAGAAATTAGACCTTTTGCAAATACCTTCCTAGACCCTATGTTATGTTACTAAGTCTCAGATCCACCTAGTATTCCTTAGAGAATCACTAGTATCCTAAGGAATACTAACACTAATTAGTGGGTTATATCTATCCTTAGGATACATTATTCTATAGATTTATAAGGATTTACTTAGAAGAGATAGAACTCCTATTACGCTTATAGGGAGAATTTATACTAAAAGAAAATAGATTCCTTCGCTAGTTTAGCTAGTATTAGACTTCTAAAAACATAGCTTTTTTATAATAGAAATAGATTCCTTTGCTAGTTTAGCTAGTATTAACCTTCTAGAATATAAAATTCCTTATAATTCACACTGTTATTTATAGAAAAACCCTTATTTATCTTACTAACTAACCCTTTATTATACTAAAGCTTATATAGGGATTATAAGACTAAAACGCTAAATCTTAACTAAAGCTAGTTAAAAACCATATAGAATATCTAATTATAAGGATGTCTTTATATAGAAATAATAAGGAATTCTAAGATTCGTTAAGGAATCCTACCTAAGGTAATCCTAATACCACTATATTATAAGTGTTACTAAATTCCCTTCCTAAGATTATACGTAAATATATAGATATTCTTACCCTAGAATAAAAGATATACTAAGATAATATACTAGAAAAACATAAGGATCAGTAGTATATTAATAATTAGGCTGCTTTTATCCTTTATTAGTATAACATTTTAAAGTGGAAAAACCTTTAACTCTTTAATACTCTCTATAAAGACTTTAAAGGTTAGACTACTAACAATTTTTAATAAATTCTAATAATATTATAAAAGGACTTATAGAATTTCCTTCTTACTTATAGTGTACTAATTTTATTAATAAGAGGTTTATAATACACTACTTCTCTTACTACTCTTATTAATACATTAGAAGAGCAGATTAAACGCTAGTTCTCTAGTTAATTTATATAATACTAACTGCAAATTCCTATTCCCCTATAAGCAAGAAGCATTATTAATAATTCCTAATTAATTAATTAATAGATTTATAAGGAATCTAAGTTACTAGACTTATTAATATAAAAAGCCTAGGTAAAACCACTAAAGGGGTTAACGCTACTAATAGACCTAACCCCTAACTAAATCCACTACATTCTTAAAGAAATTAATAAAAGCTATATAATTAATAAAAAATATAGCGGGAAACTATATAACTTTATTGTTTTAAAGATAAATATCTTTAAAGATTAATATATATAAAACAATATTCTATAGATATTATAGGTAAGAGCTTTTTTAATTATACTAAAAGAGAATACTCTTACTTACTATTTTAATAAACTTGCTAGAAAAGGATTAATAATCTATAACCTCACTAATACTGTTAGGAATTACTTTAAAACTAAGAGTAATTAGTAGTTCTATTATATTAAATAGAATAGCATTTCCCTTTAGAAGGTTATTGCTAATAACCCTAAGAAGATTAAGCTTTAATGCCTTAACTAAATACTAGAATAACTTTACTATATTTATTATAGAATCTTTAATGCTTTTATAGTAAATATAGAGCTCTAGCAATAGCTTATTGCCACTGTTAGTAGTGTTCTTAAATGTAAGCTTACTATATTTAACCTTACCCTAACCTATAAAGGAGTTATTAGAGACCTCTATAAATGCTTATACACTAATAAATTAATTAAAATATTATAATAGCTATCTTCTACACTAAATATAATAGAAGATAATAATAAAATAATGTTTACTAATTAGTAATATAAATAACTATCTAATTAGTGCCTTAGTAGCTAATTACTATAAAAATTACGCTTTTTATGCAAATATTTTATATATTAATAAGTAGGATATTAGTTAATATTCTATATAAAATAGAAACAGTAGAAAGCTAAGGATTCCTAGTAGAAGAGTAAGAACTATAAGGGAATTCCCTCTAAATATAGCTTTAATACGTTTCTCTTTAAATATAAGGGAAAACCTAAAGTAACTAATACTAAGGAAGACAAGCACCTAGCTTAGAAGGCATTAAATACCTATATTACTACACTAATAAGTAATATAACAACCCCTAAGCTAATATTTACATAATTTCTTATGCATTTGCTACTAAATCTATTTAAACTATTTAATTAAATAGATTTCTATAAGAAATTAACCTCTTCTTAAGCCTAATCCCTTTTATATACGCTTAAGAATAATGCAACCGCTTATAAATTATTTAGCATAACCCCTATAATATAGGAGGAAACCCCTAAGATAGATTACTTTATCTTAGATAACTAATATTTTAGTAATATTTTTTATAGAATTATGCTAGATATAGGAGCAGTAGGTATTTCTATAGTAGGAGCACTATAAGCTATAGCTTTATAAAGAATTATGCTATATCTAAAGATTAAGCCTACTAGCTAATGTATAGTTAACTTTAGCGTAGGTTTAGTAATTTCTTTAGGAATTTTATACATTCCTACTACCTTTAGAACTATTAAATTCCATATTCTTAATATAGCTACGCCCTTTCTATTCTATATTTTTAATATAGATTAGATAAATATAAAGCTTAAAAACCTTAAAAATATGCTAATTTAAGGCATAAAGAAGGTCCTAATTATATAAAAATAGGGATACCTTTAGTAAATTCTATAGCCTAATAAAGCTACTACTTTCTACCTCTTAGAGGCTAAAATATATTAATTATACTAATATTTTAGCTATTTCTTAGTTACTAAACTTACAAAGCTACTGCAAAGAGCTAGTAAATTAGTAACTAATAGGATTATTAAGAGACTCTTCTATAAATGCTATTAATACTAACTTTATAGTAAAGCCCTAGGATAATTTAAGTTTATACTAAAAGATAATATAGACTTTAACTATAAGATTATTATTAATATCCTCTAAATTAATAATAAACCTATGCTATATATTATTAATATAGTAACTATATTCTAAGCCATACGCTTCCTTAAGCCCTAGAAGCAAAAGGCCTAAAATATATAGAATGCATTAAAAGAGTGCTAGATTAATACTTATTTAGGTCCCTTAGATAACATTATTTATAATACTAGAAAGAACTTTGCTTCTATAGAATTCTAGTATATTATATGCTAAATAGCTATTAATATAAAAGAGGTTTCTATTAAGGTATACTATAGTATTAGAAAGGTTAAGAGATATTATACCTCTCTCTAAAGAGTATATAATATTATTAAGAATAAGGTAGGAGACCTTCTTAGCCCTTCCTAAAGACTATAGATAGCTATTAAAGCTATTAATAACTCTGCTAGACCTAATAGCCTTATGCTAACTTTGCTTATATTTAGGGTATATTTATAGATATTATATAATTCCCCCTTAAGTCTTTTAATAGTATAAAGAGCTACTTTACTATAGAAAGCTACTAATAAAGCTTAGTATTACCTTATATAAAAGCAAGTCTCTAATGCCCTTAATATATAGAATAGTCTAAATACCCTTCTATTACACTTACTGCTGCTATAATTAGAAGTTTGCATTTAGTGTAAGAAAGGAGGTTAGCATAGTCCTTATAGATTGCTATTATTTAATTATAAGACTTATACTATAGAATTACCCTATAGACCTATAAAATTCCGCTTAATAGTAGTAAAGCTATATTACTATAACTTAAAAGAGCCTATAAATATAAAAGAAATTAATAATAAAGATAAGGAAAATAATATAAAGAATGCTAATGTAAATAAGGGTTAATTACTATAAAAACCACTATAATAAGGACGTAGAAGACCTAGAAAGCACCTACTTATTCTAAATTACGCTAAAGATTTTAACTAAAATAATAAGGAACTTAATACTATAAGTTTCCTTACTAAAAAAAAGAAAGGTAACTAGGAGCTAGTAGTTAACCTATATAGGTAGGGAAAGATCACTACTAAAGGATAACTATTTAAAGTATTTAATTAAAAGGAAATTAATGCTTTACTAATAAGAGATATCTTTAAATTTATTATATTTAATAAGGAAGAGTATAGCAATTAGTGCCTTTTCTACTTTTAAATAGTAAGGGAAATTAAAGGGAAAGGTATAGATAAGCTATATAAGAAATTAAGGCTAGTAATATAAG
>SRPW01001285.1:0-11046 GCA_018360225.1 Claviceps pusilla | reverse complement strand
ATTAATTATTATAATCCTAGTTACTGCTGTAGTATAATTATCTATATTTTATTCTAAGGATATTATTATTTTAGTCTTTAATAACTTAAACCATCTAATTAGATAAAGAGCTATTTAATTATCCCTCTTCTGCATAGTTTTAATAACCTAGAGCCGAATCTATACACATAAGAAATCTAGAATACAACGGGGATAGCTTTAGTTATATGCATACCCTTTACTTTTAGGTATATAGTATATGTTCTTTTTCCCCCGTTATAAATAGTGGTTTCGCCCGGGCAGAGTAAGTTAAGTGGCCTCTATATAACCTATTTCGTTACACAGTAATAATAACGTATAATTAGAGGCTATAATCCAGAGTTAGACCTTATTATAACTAACTAGACTTATAAAACTAAGATAAGAAACTATAAAAAAACTATTATAGGACTTCTAAATTATCTAATTAAAAGCGCAAAGATAGTGTAAAACTTAATTAGCGTAAGAAATTGCCTGCCCTAAGATTGTACCTAACGAAATTAGAATTATTAGTCCTTAAAGTGTAAAGCTACAAAGCTAACTTATTAAAAAAGAGAAAGAGCTTGCTAGAGGTCTTACTAAAACCCACTTAGGATGCCAGTCCCCCTCTTACTAAAACAAATAAGACTATAGATTATTTAATTACACCTAGTCTTGCTAGATTTTATATAATTACCCTTATTATAGGTATTATTTTATTTATAACTTAAAGCACTCTTATTAGAATTCTAGTCTTAGTTTATAGAGTTAATAAGGATAATAACTTAGTTAAGCTTATTAAATAATAATATAGCTAGGTCTATAAAGGAGAAAGCATAAGTAAGAAAAAGCCTCCTAATTAATTAATCTCTCTATTGCCTACACCTATGTCTAATAACATTAGCTCTAAAAATTAACTTAAGCAAGTATTATTAACCTTATCTTCTTCTTCTTTTAACTAAGTTAGTATAGAGCAACTAAGCTTAGTCCTACCTTACATTAAAAACCCTTCTTTTACTACTATAACTACTTTTACTAGTACTATTAAAGGACTTAACCTAAAGGTCTTTACTAAGCTTCTTAAGGAAACCCTAGGTAGGTAGAATGCCCTTATATCCCTCTAAAGTAACTATAGTATAGACTAATTTATAGGAGAAGATATTGCTAACTTCTTAAAGGACTTTAAAGTAAAGATATATACTTTTAGTTTTCCTAATAATAAGTAGTGCTAAATGCTTAAAAAAGAAGTTACCCCTAAGCTTTATAAGGATATTAAAACCCTTATAACTATACACACTTAGGAGGAGGCTAAGGAAGTATTACTTCTCTAGTATTAAGCTACTCCTTAGGAAAGAACTAAGAGCGTAATAAACTAGCTTAAGAAGCTTAATATACAGCGCCCTTAGACATTCTCTAACACCTACTTATAGCTATAGTAGCACTAAGCGCTAATGTTAAAAGCATTCCCTAATAACTAAAAGACTCTCTTAGTGTAATCTATATATATCTATAAAGCTATTCCTAGTTAAATTATTATTAGCTTTATAAATAAGCAAGGAATTAGTAAAGAATTGTTTATTTATAAGAGTTATAGGACCCTATAGACTAAGCTAAATAATTATATAAAGATACGCTTATAGCTTAAGAATCGTAACCTAGCTAAGACTATTAACACTTGCCTTAATAATTAACTATTTAATTATAAGAAAGTCCTTTAGCTAGCCCCTTTTGCTGTTAATAAAACCTAAATAAAAAGAGTTAAACTAGCTAATTTATTTTAGTTAATATTCTAAGATAGCGGGGAAAATAATAACTATAAGGGCTAGATTAATACTTTAGTAAAGAAGCTAGAAGAATTATAGATTATTATGCTTTAAGGGTAAGCATAACTATATAATCCCTTATATTATATAAATAAGAGGTTAAGCTTTCTGTATTTTATATCCTATAATACTATATAAGCTAGGGAGTAATAAAAGTACCTTAACATCTACTTAAATGTCTTTAGTGCCTATAGACATTAGTTTAACCGCTGCTTTTACTATAATAAGGAAGGCTATTACCCTAATTATTATAACTTCTTAAAATATAATTAGAAGGTTAGGTTTATATAATATAACTCCTAAGCTTAAATTCTTATAATTAAAGATAATTTACTAAAGTATTAAATTCCCCCTATACTTTATAACTTATTCCTTAACACTAGGAGTTATATTTATTATTTAGCTATCTTTTAGGTTTAGCATTTTAGAGATTATACTATTAATTACCTTATAAACTAAGTGCTAAAGTATAAGGACATCCCTATAGACTATTAGGTTATATTAATTAATAAGAAGAGAGTCTTTAATAATATTACTAAGTAATTAAACCTTTTGCTTTATAGACCTAAGCAATAAAGGCCTATGCCTACTAAGGTGCTGCTAAGAGAGCTATAGCTTATAACTAGAGTAATAACCCTAGAAAGGATTAAAAATACTAGCCTAATTAATGTAGCTATTAATATTAATATACTAAAGAGAGTATAGGTTAAAGAGATTCCTAATAAACCCTTAGTTAATAAAAGATTATAGCTAGCCTTTATAAGGTAATTTAGAAAAGAAGACTTAGGTATTATAGGTAATAGGAAAGGGATGCTATAAGACTGTCTTATTACTTAGCTTTATAAGGAGGTCTTTAGCAAAAAGGTAAGCATAAGCCTATATAACCTCTTTAAGCTCTTCCTATTATTAGCTAAATTAGCTACTAGTAAGTGTGCTGCCTATGCTAAGGGGATTAAGGAAGTGTTCTACTATAATAGGTTATCTAAGTTAGCTAAATTAATTTAACCTTAAGAATATTAACATTAGGAAATACCTAGATTATTTAATTAGAGAATAATAACCTAGGTTATTAAGACTATAACTAAACTTATAGAGCAATAAGAGGAAGAGAATGCTAATAAACTTACTATACAATAAGTTAGCAATTCTATAGTTAAAGTTAGTAGTGCCTTATAGAAGTAGCTATAAGATAGACTAGGATTAATAACTCTTTATGCTAATCTATTTTAACTAAGCTGCAATTTATTTAATTATATACAATTCTACTTAGTATAAATTAATTAGAAGCTAAATAAAGGGGAGAGATCTTATAGAGTCATCTACCTACATATAGTAGTGGGCTACTTATAAAATCTCCCTTACCTATAAGTCTAACTTAAAGACCTAGAAGGTCTATTAATGCTAGCTTTAATTAATTATAGGTTGTAGGGGAACCTAATTATAGAAGAATTTGCTTGTAAGGCTAGTTTAAAGGTATACCTAACAAATATTAATGCTAATAGTATCTTCTACTTAAATAATACTATTAAGCTTAAAGGCAAAGTTTATATAAAGCTCTTCCTTAAAAATATTTAGATACTGGTTTGCTTCTATATTGTACCTAATATAGTCTTAGTCCCCTTAATCTTAGGCATGCTATTTATTTATTAAGTGTAAGTATTATTTAATTATAGTTAAGGCCCTAGGGAATTAAGGATAAAATACTATTTTAGAAACATTGTAGTTATATCTTAAGTAGCTAGCTTAGTTATATAGAATATAGTTAATAAAGCTTTACTATTTAAAGTTACAGTTAATTTATTTATAATATACTAAAAGGATAAAAATAAGAAAATAGAAGCTTTTAATTAAATAGTTAAAGAAAAGATAAAATTTAAATTAGAAAAAGATGAAATTTTAGTGCTAATTATAGAAGAGAAAGGGGATAAGGTTCTAGCGCTTATCTTTAGGTAAGCTCTTAAAAGCTAGAAAGCCTAACTAAATACTACTACTAAGAAAATCCAACTATCTTAATAAATGTAAATATCTAATCTAAAGGTAAACACTATATATAAGTATATTAGCTAAAAGGTATACCCCCTTAACAACATTCTCTCTAATAGATTAGTCCCTAAAGGAGATCTAAAATAGAAAACAAAGAAATAGAATATAGTTAAGGAACGCCTTAATACTAATAGGAAATATAAGGAATTTATTATAGAATGGTTTTTTAAACACCCTTAGGGGTTTTATTTAACCTAAGAAAGACTTAATTAGATAGTTATTATAATAAAGGAATATCTTATACCTTAAGAATTTAATGTTTTTAAGGAAATCCTTAGTAATAGAGAGGCTGCTTTAGGTTAGAACTTATTATATATTAGTAAGGTTAACCCTTTTATTACACTACTCTAAGTTATTAAAGTTATAGAGCATTTAGCTTAGCAAGCTTAGTCTATTCCTATTCCCCTTGCCCTTTAGTTAAAATTAGTTAAGTTATTAAAGAAAAAGTTAAATTATAGTTTACTAAAAGAATCTTATAGTTCTTATTAGAACCTTTATTTCCTTATTATAAAGAAAGATAGGGGGATTAGGTTAATTCTATCTATAATAAAGTATAATAGTGTTATAATTAGGGATATAGGCATTCTATAGGGTGCTAAAGCGTTTAGCAAAGAATTTTTAATATATAAAATGCTCTCTTTTATTAATTTTCTCTTTAAATATAACTAGGTAGAACTAGCTATAGTAAGTTAGGACCTTACCATAATTATAACTCTAATTAGGCTTTTAAGGTTATATTGCCTACTTTAAGAAGCTATAAATTTAGTTACATAATTTATTAGAATTATAGAGCGCATTCTCTTTAACTTAATACCCTAAGTATATACGCTCTTCCTTAATAATATTATAGTAAAAGGACCTGTTACTACATATAATAATACTAAAATCCTGCCTAGAGTCTAAAAATATATTATAAAGTATTTAATTAATTTAGATAATATGCTTTTAAACCTAGAGCTTACTAGTTATACTATATTTACTATTAAGAGTAAATTCTATTAACCTATAGCTATAGTTATTAGCTATATTTATAGTATATATAGGTATAGGCCTACTAAGGAAAAGATTATTAAGCTTAAGGAATAGGTTGCTTATTAAAATATAAGGGATATATGCTCTTTCCTTAGTTTTATAACTTTCTACTATTTTTAAATACCCTATTTTACTATAATTACGCTGCCTTTAGTGTATCTTCTATATAAGAACACTACCTAGAAATAGGGTCTAAAACATAAAGAAGCAATAAGGAAAATTATTAATACTATTATAACTACTCTAATGTTATAATTAATTAATATATCTAATAGTTATAGTGATATTATACTTATAGTTAATACTAGTAATATTGGTTAGGGTGCTACGCTATTGTAGGAGGTTAATAATAAGTAACATTCTATATAGTTTAAAAGCAGTATATAGAATAACATAGAAGTTAAATACAATGTAACTAAATAGGAATGTTAGGCTTTACTCTATGCCCTTTATAGGCTTTAAATTTACCTCTTTAGTGTACCTTTTATTTTAAAAACTAATTTAATAGTTCTAAAGCATTAACTTTAGGGTGCTATTAATAATATCCCTAGTGCTATTATTACCTGCTAGCTTAGCTATATCCTTTTATTTAACTTTAAGGTCTAATATATCCCTAGAAAGCAATATTTAGCCGCTAATAAATTATCTTAGAAAGGTTCTAGGCTATCTAATAACCTTAATAGGGTTGTTAAGGAAGATATTAAGTAATTTGTTAATTTATAGCTCTACACTAATTAACTTAGGGAGGTGGATACTACCTACTATACCCCTAAGTTGTAGTAAATTATTTCTTACCTTATAACCTTAGATAAACTATTTAATTACTTAGTAGAGAGGTTTAGGGCATTAAAAAGAAAGGCATTACATTTCTTTATTAATAGCACTAAGCTCTATAAAAGACCTATAGGCCTTTTAAAGGGCCTAGCGCTTATTATTAATAACCTAGATAAGCAGCGGTTTATTATTAAAAAGATTCACCTTTTAATAGCTTATAAGGGAATAGAAGTAGTATACTAAGCAGTATAATAAAGGTACTACTAAAGAGGAATGTAGGACACTATATAGAAAATGCTATAATGCTGTAAAGTCTGCTAAATGTTTGCGCTATAGCGCTATTATAAGCTTATAATACCTATTGCTCTAGGTAACCCTATAAGTAAGATACACATTAACACTTAATACTTACTATTTAATTATAGGTATAAGTACCTTCTAGAAGCTTAATATAACCTTATAGGATAGATTAAAGCTAAACTAGTTTGTGCTACTATAATAGAAGCTATTTGCTGCTTTTTTAATACCCTAATTAGCAGATTTAGATTAATACTATTTATTATCTATAATAAAGGTCTAGAGATAAGAGGGAAGCTTAGCAATGCCCTAGCGCAACTTAGCATATAAGGTATATAGACCTCTGGCTATAACCCTAAAGCAAACAGCCTTATTAAAGTAGGGCATTAGTCCCTAGCTTCTATACTTACTAAATTAAGTAGTTTAGATAGGAAATAGCTAAAGTATTTTAAATAAGCTCTCCTTACTAATTATATTATAATTAGATCCTCTTACAGTTAATTAGCCTTTTACCTTATTTATAGATAGAAACCTTTACTGCCCTTTAAAGTAGAATTTCTAACCTAGTAACTTATTAACTAGGATAAGGTAACTATAGTATAGGACCTTTTTAAAGCTAGGATCTATATTCTTAACTGGAAGGACATAGATATTATAGCTGCATAGAAAAAGGTGCTTTAATTTTAATAATAGCTTATAGCTAGAACTAATAAGAAATAAGCAGCCTCTATCTATAAGAAGTCTGATTAATTGGTTTTAAGGGATCTTATTTTAGTATATAATGTGCGTTGTGCGATGGATATATCCTTAACTAGGAAATTAATAATAAGATAGAATAGCCCCTTTAGAGTCTATAGTTAGGCACTAATTATAAAAGCATATAGGCTTTAAACTTTAAATAGAATTATTTTTAATAAAATAGTTAATAGAGATTATATTAAGAAGTTTGTTCCTAATAGCAATGGTTAGTGGACTTTCTTTACTAATAACTAGCTATATTAACTAGCTAGTTATAGTATAACTTTAACGGACTTAGACAACGAACTTACAGCCCTACTCCTATTAAACGCTAATTATAATATGTTTAATTAAATAGTTTCCTAGCCTAATAAAACCCCTTTTCTAAGGGGTATCTTAGAAGATAAGGATTCTTTAGATAGGGAGGCAAGCGTGCTACCTCAATGATATCCCTACCACTAGATCGAAGTATAGATACTAGGACTCACTAATAAATAGTAACTTTAGTATTAGGTATATTATCTTTCCCTTAATTATTAACCCATTAAACCTTCTCTGTTCTTTCTCTATTGTTTTTTTCTTCTTTTTTTTCCCTTAATATATTTAATTTTACTTTGTTATAGTTTTCTACTTCTTTTGGTAGTAAGGCACCGCTTGCCTTATTACTTAGGGAGGGGGAAGCGCTGCAGTTTTTCCTTATTTTATTTAATCCCTTAGTTTTATTACTTATATTATACCTTATTAACTATTTAACTAGTTATTTTAGGAATTCTTTTACTTAAGGTTTAACCCTTTCTTTCTATATTTATTAATGTTATAGAAAATAGTTTTATCTAAGGTTTTTATTGTTTTTCTTTTCTCTTTTCTATTACTTTTCTATTTAATTAAATAGTTTATCTGCTTAACTTTAACCTAAGCTCCTCCCTACTTTAACTTCCCTCCCTTCCTTCCTAATAACCCTTTATATTTAGCTATACTTAATAAATAAATTTAGTTTATTTATTCCTTTAATATAGGGTAGGGGGAAGGTATATTAATAAGAATAATAGGTGCTATGTCTTTAGTTAAGCTACTAAAATTAAGCAATTTAGTATCTAAATATTCCTCCTCTATGTTAATAGAAGCAGCCTTTTTTCTAAGAAAGAGAGTAAAGAGATAAGATTTACTAGCTTCTAAGCAATAGCCCTAAGCGCATACTTACTTGTAATTCTTAGACTTCTAGATACAATTACTGCACACACTATTATAGACCTTTCTAAAGGAAATATATTTATAATAAAGTGCGCTTATATGCTTACTAAAGGCTATAACTATCTTTAGATATATATTAATGCAGAAAGAGCAGGATACTGCGTTTATCTGCCTATATATCTATATAAGGAACGATAGCTTTTATTTAGAGCGCTCTATAATAGCTGTTATAAAGTATCCCTTAGGATATATAAGCTCTATAGGGATAATAATGCTACTATACTGCTTTCTAGTATAGGTAGGCCTTTAGAGCTTAGGATAAGCGCGCAGGATATCTCTAAAAAGGTCTTCCTAAGGGTTTATAGCTCTAAAGAAATCTATAAAGTGCTTTAGCTATTTCTTAAGCTTTTTCTTTTAAAGGCTTATTAGTAAATATATAGAAACTCTACCCTTATTAATATTAATGCTGCTAAGTATAGAGATCTAGAAAAGATAATAGAACTTTTAGTCTATTAGTCCTATTCTATACTATTTAATTAAATAGTTTATATACTATATAGGTTCTAATAGTTATATAAAAGATCTTGCCTCTATTACGCTAAGTAAGATTATTAGAGGAAGATAGGGACTGCTCTTTAAGCTTTTAAGTAATAATATTAATAACGTTAGGAAGCTAAGAGCAAGGGTAATTAAGACAATCTATAATTAATAGTTTATAAAGACTGCTAAGAAGAAGTTAAAAGAAAAAAGAAGTAAAAAGGAAGAGATATAATAAAAAGAAGCTATACTTAAGGAAAGGAAGGGTCTTGCGTATAAGGCTAGTACTGTGAATCACTACTTGCAGGCTAATAGCTAGTAACTAATTAAATAGTCTGCCTAGCAGCTAGCCTGCTTGAAGAATGTTAACAAACCGCGTTATTATAATAAACATGCTGCCCTGCTCTACTTCCTTATTCTCTCTCTTTTTTTTTTATTTATTTCTTTATAACCTAACCTCTTAAGCTTTCTCTTATATAAGCTATTAACACACCCCCTCTCTTTTACTATTATTATTGCTATTACCTATCTTATCTTATTGCTTAATATCTTATTACATTCCCTTACTTTTAGGCTTATAAATTTCGCTTTTTTATAAAAAAAGGATTATAAATTTTATTTCCTTACTTCTCCTATATTTTAACTATTTAATTAGATTATAAGATAGATAACTATATCCCCTAGCAGCATAGAATCCCTTAAAATATCTGTTATATCATGCCTAGTAAGGTAGATTATTTCTTACTGCAAAGCTTACCTACCTTTACTACTCTAGCTAAATCCTATAGAAGGTTTAGTGCCTTTTACACTACTATAGAGGCCTTACTTATTAATACGCCACTTAATTAAATATTCTTAGCCTAGCCTACTGTTTTCTAGTGTGTCGCGGGAGAAGGGATTTGGTCCGTGGTCATTTGGAAGAAGGCATCGTGGCGGCCAAAGGAGTGAGACCTTAGCACGGTGTAGTTGAACTATTTAATTGAATGATATAAATAGGTCCTAAGCCCTTAGATAGTTAGAAAACCATCCGTTTCCTGTTTTTCTTTTCTAGGGCATAGATACAGAAGCACCTATCGCTATAATACTGTTAATTATTATAATCCTAGTTACTGCTATAGTATAATTATCTATATTTTATTCTAAGGATATTATTATTTTAGTCTTTAATAACTTAAACTATCTAATTAGATAAAAAGCTATCTAATTATCCCTCTTCTACACAGTCTTAATAACCTAGAGCCAAATCTACGCACATAAGAAATCCAGAATACAACGGGGATAGCTTTAGTTATATGCATACCCTTCACTTTTAGGTGTGTGGTATATGTTCTTTTTCCCCCTATTATAAATAATAGTTTCGCCTAGGCAGAGTAAGTTAAGTGGCCTCTATATAACCTGTTTCATTACACAGCAACAATAACGTATAATTAGAGGCTATAATCCAGAGTCAGACCTTATTATAACTAACTAGACTCATAAAACTAAGATAAGAAACTATAAAAGAACCGTTATAGAACTTCCAAATCATCTAATTAGAAGCACAAAGACAGTATAAAACTTAATTAGCGCAAGAAATCGCCTGCCCTAAGATCGCACCCAACGAAATCAGAATCATTAGTCCTTAAAGTGTAGAGCTACAAAGCTAACTCATTAAAAAAGAGAAAGAGCTTACTAGAGGTCTCGCTAGAACCTACTTAGAATGCTAGTCCCCCTCTTACTAAAACAAATAAAACTATAGATTATCTAATCACACCTAGTCTTACTAAATTTTATATAGTTACCCTTATTATAGGTATCGTTCTATTTATAACTTAAAGCACTCTTATTAGAATTCTAGTCTTAGTTTATAAAGTTAATAAGGATAATAACTTAGTTAAGCTTATTAAACAACAACATAGCCAGGTCTATAAAGGAGAAAGCATAAGCAAGAAAAAGCCTCCTAATTAATTAATCTACCTATTGCCTACACCTATATCTAATAACATTAGCCCTAAAGATTAACTTAAGTAAGTATTATTAACCTTATCTTCTTCTTCTTTTAACTAAGTTAGTATAAAGTAACTAAGCCTAGTCCTGCCTTATATTAAAAACCCTTCTCCTACCACTATAACTACTTTCACTAATACTATTAAAGGACTTAACCTAAAGGTCTTTACTAAGCTCCTTAGGGAAACCCTAGGCAGGCAGAATGCCCTTATATCCCTCTAAAGTAACTATAGTATAGACTAATTTATAGGAGAAGATATTACTAACTTCTTAAAGGACTTTAAAGTAAAGATACATACCCTTAGTCTTCCTAATAATAAGTAGTGCTAAATACTTAAAAAAGAAGTCGCCCCTAAGCTTTGTAAGGATATTAAGACCCTTATAACTATATACACTTAAAAGGAGGCTAAGGAAGCATTGCTTCTCTAGTATTAAGCTACTCCTTAGGAAAGAACTAAGAGCGTAATAAACTAGCTTAAGAAGCTTAATATATAGCGCCCTTAGACATTCTCTAACACCTACTTATAGCTACAGTAACACTAAGCACTAATATTAAAAGCATTCCCTAATAACTAAAAGACTCTCTTAGTGTAATTTATATATATCTATAAAGCTATTCCTAGTTAAA
>SRPW01001284.1:0-11055 GCA_018360225.1 Claviceps pusilla | reverse complement strand
TATATAAAAACTAAATAATAAACAATTATATCTTAACTATATAGTAACTCTTAATAATTTATATAATTCTCCTATAAGTCTATACATCTAGCATCCTTAATTTCCTAAGTATTATTAGCATATAATTTATATATATAGGTATTATAAATATACCTGTTCAAGTCTTATCCTTTCTTACTATAGAACCTAAATTTCCCGCTCTATCTATAGCCTTTTATTTTCTATCTATAGTAGATGTTTTTACTTCTCTAAACTTTAGATACTTTTAGTATTTAAGGAGTATATATTACTACTATATAATATAGATAATTATTAGCATTTGTAAGATAGAGCCTTCTTATCTTTATAAGCAGTATAAGAGGTATTTACTAATGTTACTAATGCAATATCCTTATCTATAAGAAAGGTCTAGTATAATAAATCAGTATATAGAAACTATAGATAGGATATATTATACTATACCTTTTTATATATGCTTATTATATGTCTAATATTATTATTACCTATTATATTAATATAATCTATAAAAATAGTAGAGGGGCTCTATATAAGGTAAGTATATAATACCTATAAGTTAGATATAGTATAATATATACTTACCTTATTCTTAATCTTCTTATCTTCTACCTAAGGTATATATTTATATAAGCTAAGATATTTAAGGTCCTCTTTACTATTATTATCTATATTATATTTATTTACTATATATAATATAGTTATATTATTCTATAACTATAAGATTAATAGGAGAGATAAGCTAGTGCTGCTTTTATATAATATATTAAGTATATTATTGCTCTATATAGGCCTAGTATATAGTGTGTTAATGCTCTATAATTAAGACAGTATAGGCAACGATGCTTTAACATTAAGCATGGTGTTACTGCGTATATATTAGGCATATAGTGTGTTAATGCCTTGCAATTAAGACAGTATAGGCAATAATACTTTAACATTAGGCATAGTATTACTGCGTATATATTAGGCATATAGTGTATTAATGCCTTATAATTAAGATAGCATAGGCAATGATACTTTAATATTAGGTGTAGTGTTACTGCGTATATATTAGGCATATAGTGTGTTAATGCCTTATAATTAAGACAGTATAGGCAACAATGCTTTAACATTAGGTGTGGTGTTACTGCGTATATATTAGGCATATAGTGTGTTAATGCCTTGCAATTAAGATAGTATAGGCAACAATGCTTTAACATTAAGCGTGGTATTGCTGCATATATATTAGGTATATAGTGTGTTAATGCCTTATAATTAAGATAGTATAGGCAATAATACTTTAACATTAAGTGTAGTATTACTATGTATATATTAGGTATATATTGTGTTAATGCTGTGTAATTATAACTGTATAGGTAATCTAAAGATTAAGGTATTACTTACTATATGTCTAGCACTAGGTATAGTAATGCTACCTATATGCTAGCTATATAGTGTAATAATGCTATGTAATTATAACTATATAGGTAATCTAAAGATTAAGTTAGTACTTTATATATACCTAGCACTAGGTGTAGTAATACTGCCTATATACTAGTTATATAGTGTATTAGTAGCGCTTAATTATAAATACATAAGGGATTTAAAAAGTAAGGTAATCTTAGCATTAGGTGTAGTATTGCTAGTTATATATAAAGTATATAGTAAATTAGTGCTACACGCTTATAACTATAAAGGTAATTTAAAAGGCATAGTAATACTATATATTCGTTTAGTATAAGGCATAAATATATCTTATATACGCAAACTAGCTATAGGTAAGTTATATAGATTATAGGGGTTTTAAGGAAAGCTTATATCTTATTCCCTTTATATAGCTTGCCTTTAATTAGTTCTATCCTTTTTTATAAGTGCTTTACTTATATATTACCTATAGGACGTATCTCTTTAAGTTATGCTAATACTGCTCTCTTTAGTAAGTTATGCCTTTAGATACTTTTCTACTATGTATTTTTTAAGGCTAATATATAGTTAGTATATACTATGTTTAGAAAGACTAGATTACTTACGTAAGAATTACTACTAGTAGAGATACCTATATTCTAGTAGTAGTATAATCTTCCTAATAACTACTTTCTTCTATATTAGTATTCTTTAAGGCATATATCCTTTATTTAGGCTATACCTTAGATATTGCTAGTATAAAGCTAGCTATAATTTAGAGCTAAAGTTTAGACCTAAACTAGGACTTTTAATCTAGATATGCGTTATATAAGGCAGCAATACAGTCTTTATAGTCCTTACGCGACTGGGTATCTAATAAAGGCATAATAAATTTCTTATTAGGTGTATCTTAATAAGCCCTTTACTAGTTATGCTTAATATAAATATAGTAGAAGATTAATAGATGTTTAAGATGTTCCTACTATATAAAAAATAGATACTTTATATAAAGGTATTTACTAAGACCTATTATAAAATTAGTATATATATTATATATACATTAGATAGGTCTACCTTTTACTTGCTTTAAGTCTATATTATATATAATTGCTTAAATAGTGCCTAAGGGGGTATTAGGCATTAGATCTATATAGTGCTACCTAATAGTCTGCCTGCTAATAGTGCTTAATTAATTAAATATAGCTGTAAACATCTAGAATGTATAAGTATAGTATATAGTATATAGACATAAGGGCAATAAAATACCTCTTAATAACATTTTGCTATCTCTATAGTTATAATAATATAGATAAAGGTTTTGCATACTATAAGGTATAAGTTATATATAATATATAGGTAAGATTTTTACTTACTTAACTTCTTATTATTATATGCAGAATATATAAGAATATTTACTATTCCCTTAATTTGCTTAAAGGATAGGTTAATTTAGATATATAGCGCTTTTATAAATGCCTACGCTTATTCCTAGAGGTAGAGAATAATATAGAACTTATCTAGTCCCTATATATAAATATTGCAAATCTAGCGCTTATTAAGATCTTATAGCTAATTAAAGTTCTATTTATAAATAGCTCCTATAAAGGATTAGCTTATAAGTAATATATAAAGGGTATATACTAACCTATAAGATATATTTTAAATAGAAACTATAGAAGTTAAGCTTAAAGAATTAAATTCTACACTTTATCCTTATAATTAAGTGCTTAATGTATCTATCTTATATAATCCTTTTTATAACGCTATAAAAGGTAAAGAAGGATAGGACTTAAATATAATTACCCTATAAAAAGATTAGAGTTTTATATAGTAATATTATAATAGTTATATGCTTATAAGATGTTAATATTAGGATATTATTATACTCTGTAAGAGCTAAAGATAATGCCTATTTAATATCCTTAGGAATTTTCTTTAGGGGTAGAGGAATATAGTTATATATACTATATATAGTAAGTATAATAAATAGAAACCTTCTAATATTAAAGGGCATAAAGAAGTTATATTAAACGCTGTATTTATATATCTTTATTTAAGCTTGCCTTTTATAGTAAAAGCCTATATAATATTAGCATATATTAATGTCTAGATATTATATATATATACTATAATGCGTTTGCTTAGATTAGAAACTATTCTAAAAAGAGCAGCGCTTTCTTTTACTATTTTTATTAGAATTAATACTATAGATAACTATATATTCTAGATATGCTATATTATATAAATGTTTATTAATAGGAAACTGCGTATATATACTAGTGCTAAGGCTATAAGGATAGCTAATATAAATGCTCTAAAGATTATAAGTATATGTATGCTATAGAAGTGTAATATAACTTATATTATTAGGTTTATTAGCAATCTATATTATTTCTTAATCTTTATAGCAAATTAGGCCTACTTCCTTAGATAGTAGGGGAGGAAGATAGTATAGTTTATAATTCTCCTAAGCCTTAATATATGCCTAATATGCCCTATTTAGATATTAAACTTATAATAAAAATATAGAATAGGATATAATATACTACTCTGTTTTTTTTTTAATTTTATTATTAATGCTTATATTCTTTAGATAACTAGTATAGGTCTTGTATAGGTTATTAATAAGTTTTATATTAAACTTATTATTCTACTGCTTATTTTTTTTAATAAGCTTAGGGTTAATAAATATGTAAACCTTAATTTTAGTATATTTAAAATATTAGTGCTAAAAGCAACCTTCTTTTTCTATTATAAGAAAGTAGCTCCTATAAAATATATATATTAGTATATAAAGGAAGTATATATCCACTATATATATATAATAATTTTAGCGTTGTTTTATTTATTTTCCTAGATTAGTTAAGTGAAAATTAGATTTAAGATATTATTAGTTTATAGTAGTAATATATAATATATATTATATACTAATAATACTAATATGCTTCTAAATTATAGCCTTTATATTATCTTTATAAATTATATTCTTTAGGTTTATATATACTAGAATAAGATAAAGAAGACTATTATTATTTACTTAAGAATAAGTAGGGAGAGTAAGATAGTTAATTGCTTATTTTATATATATAGTATATAGACTGCTTTTAGTAATAGTAACTTTAATAGAATTAATAATATTCTATATAATATTAATATATATATATTTTATAGTAGTAAGAATATATACCTTTAGAATGTTAAAGAAGTAGTAGATTACCTTTAGAGTAATTAGGGATACCTATTTTATAGTTTAATAGATATAATATATATAATAATAAGGAGTAATATTTAAATATTATATTTTATCTATTTTATCCTATTTAGTTAAGAATATTAGAGGTAGACTAGATTATCTATAGGCATAGTTAAGGTGCTATTTTTAGTTAATATATAAGACTTATTAAATATAAAGCAATTATATATACTAGGTATATAGTATATTAGTGTTATTAGTATTATCTAAATAAAGGTAAGATACTATATATCCTATATTCTTTCTTTTTCTATAAATATACCTATCCCTTATATATAGTATATATAAAGAAGCTTTTCCTATATATTATATAAGGATAAGATATAAACTACTTATTTTTTTTCTACTAAAAAAATTTTTTTTCTTTTTAATAGAGATATTAAGCCTTTATACTTTATTTATATAGATACTATATATAATCCCTCTCTAAGCAATATTATTATTCTTAATTTTATATTTACTACTTCTCTGCTTAAAAACTTAATTAGTATATATATATCTAAAGGATATATACTAATAGAATTGCATAATATAGCCTTAAGTAAGGGTCCCTACTTATATTATATATACAGTATAAGCACGCATTAAAACACTATATAATCTAGCATATGCCCGGCATATAGTCCCCCTATTCACTGCCTGCTCAAATGGATTTGTGATTCCCCACCTTGGACCTGAGCGATTCTCCGCTGGACCTGAGATTTGCTGGCCCCCCGGCTGCCACTGCTGATTGGGAGGGAATAGATGAACTAAATAACCGAAAAGGATGCGCCCCATGTGATGTGATTCGAAGTCGGCAGTTATTTCCCTGTCTTGCGTCACGAACCCGCCCACCCCGCATTTGTGCATTTGTGCATTTGTGCATTTGTGCATTTGTGCATTTGTGTTATTTTGGGTATTTGGTATTTGTATGCCCCGGGTCTCACAGCGCCACGATGCCCGTGCTGCAGTACCAATGGGTTGCATCAAACTTCCCCGTGCCGGGACTATGCTTTGTGCTGACACTAGTATTTCTGTCTTCTTTGCCAATTTGCAACGCGAGATGCTGATCTCTCGCCCTTTCCCGGCCTTCCGCGCACAATAAAGTGGCCTCATTAGGCAAAGCTTTCTCAAGCCCGCTTTTGCCTGATAGACGTGGCCATTAGCCGGCTCTTCCGCCGCCTCTTCCGCCGCGCAAAATCCCGCTCCTTAACGTTAACAGATGTACACAGGCCCGTTTGCTGTTAGTGAGCCACCGCTCTGTTCTTTGTGAAACTCGTATTTGTTCCTTCAGACCAGATCCCCTTTCTCCTCCGGTGAGTTGATAAAGGAGCAGTCCCCCTCGACCTGCAACGGGTCAAGTTCCTCTTCCTGAACAACAATCACTGATTATTCCGCGACTCTCTTCCCAAGCCAAATCTCCTTCAAACTCGCCACGCTTTCAAAATGAAGTTTATTGTTATGCTCTCTTTCGCCGCTGCGTATGTCATACCCCCTTCCACAGTTACTTCCTCGCGCTACCATGCATTCGTCTTTAAGCCTTCTCCTCCTTTTCCTCTTTATCTTTATCTTTATTATCTTCTTCTTCTTTTCCATTTCTAAAATTATTTTTACCTTCCTTTTTTTTCCATCTTTAATGTACAAAACAGACCTATTCCTAATAAGATAATAGCGCGCTAGCAAGAACTTATAACAAGTGCGAGTGTAAAGTAGATGGCACACACAGCGGGCCACTTACTCAAAACACTTGTTCCAACTTTGCAAATACCCATTGGGGTAAGTTCCTTCCGCTGTATAACCTAAAACTATTGCTGTTGCTAATAAGTACTCTATATAGATGGATACTCTGTACGTTGTCTTATGTGCCAAGGAGGCTTTCCCATTCCTTTCATCCCAGGCTTTAATAGAATCATCTTGATCCTAAGAAATGCATCAATGACTAACATTAAAATTAGTGCGTTGCTACAAACGGAGACGGTAAAATGAGTCAAAATGCTTTCGGCACTAGTTGCCACGATATGTGGATCAAGAACTTTGGGGGCAATCAAGGCACGACCGGCGTGCGTTGCTGGGGCTAAATCACTTCTTTGTTTCCTACTGTTAGTTTGACCCATCACTTTGGGTGCGGTAAGGCACCCAAAGAGGTCACGGCATCTACTTCAGCACCCATGTTCATATCACCCACCATGGATATAGTGTAATGTATTCTTACGTTGTAAAAGAAGTCGCGACTACCTTGACCATACCTTACCCTCAATTAAACACAGAGTATATTGGACTTGGCTTCGTTATCAGTCCGCAACACCTCCGTAGAACAACAACCTTATTCCTACAAATAACTGTACGCCTAACTGTGGCTTGTGTGTTCCATCTTTGTGCTCATCATGACGCATCACGCAACCCGTTGATGCCAACCCGAGCTAATCCCTCATTCTACGAGTTACGTGCCGTTCCAGCACGTACATCCACTGTGACCTCAGCACACCACTTCGTCAAACAAGAACAAGAAGGAGAAGAAACTACATATATCATTCAAGGTGGCTTATAATTGATTCATTGCCGGATTACCTATACAAGTGGAGGCCACGCGGATGGTGCCCTTCTTGCAGGCCTCTGCCCCAGCCGTCTCTCGGTGCATACTTGCTTCTGCATCACACTTCCCAATAACTGGCCACGAAGAGCCCTCTCTCTTTTTGTCGCTGTACTTTCGAAGCCCTTGGAATCCGCATACACCTGTTACGACAGGCGTATCGTTGGCAATCGCAGAGTAGATGAACAGTCAATATCGCATAAGATAGATAAGCCATAGATAGTGCAGAGTGTGAATATAGAGAAAATTCAGGTTATTTTTCTGTAATGAATAGACCCAAGAACACTGTAGGATAAACCGCGGTTCTTTTACACCCTCGCGGAGGACATCTCCTACGCATTATGTAGACCGTCTAGGTAGCAGTGTTGGTGTAGGTGGTGTGACTTCGTTGGCTCCTTCGGGCACCTAAACGGACGGCTGTCCGAGTTGGATCTCCAAGGCGGGCAAACAGCCGGCGTTATGCCCAAGTTGCGGTAATAATCGAATAGATCAGACTTTCTAAAGAGGTAGTTATTCAGGACTATTCTTTATAGACTTAACGAATCATTGTAATGACTTTGAATGAACTTTCCTGACTACGATATAATATAGAATTTGTTTATACCCTTTGTTTAGGTCTCGAGGAAACTAACCGGGGGATTTCCAGCGCCAACTATCCAGAGAATGTTACTTTGGACCTACATATACTTGTACCGTGGCATTGAGTGTGATTCTCGAATCTTATGACGCATCGGGCAAGCCGCCGATGCCAACGAGTTACGTGCCATGTCCAGCACGTAACACTCTTGTCCTTTTTTAGCCTTCTGCGTATAACATAGTAGCCTCGTTTGCCAAAGCTTCTCAGCCCGCCCTTCACTTGAGGAGCATGCTTCGTCACCGGGAAACAGGTGTACACTGGTTAGTTTAAAAAGGACCAGTCCCCCCTCGACCTACAACAAGTCCAGTCCATTCTTTCTTCCAGAACGACCAATAATTCACCTCATCATTCTACGATTCTATTCTGAAGTCAAATTTTCTCTCGCTCATCCTGCTTTGAAAATGAAGCCAATTATTATGCTCTCTTTTGCGACTGCGTATGCTATGCCCCTTCCACAGCCACTGTTCTTCTTCTTCTTCTCTAGCTCTCGGATTGTTTTCGCTTTCTTATTCCTTTATTTCTTTCTTTTCTGCCTCTATAGATTACAAAACACGCCTGTCGCTAATTACATCGCAGCGCGATGGCAACTTCATTTTGGAAATGCGAATGTGAAGTAGATGACAACCACCACGGGCCACTTACTCAAGCCACTTGCCATGATCGCTACAATGGTGCTTGTCATTATGGTACGTTCCTCCTGCCACATAACCTGAAGCTCGTCCTGTTGCTGATAAGATCTCTATTTAGACGGCAATGCTGTACGTTGGTTCATGTGCCAAGGAGGCTTTCCTAGTCCCTGTTTCCATTCTTTCCTCACCTTCCCACGCCCTCCTCCCCGGGCTTTCGAGAGGCAGAGAAACCGAATTGGCTCAAGGCCAAGGAACGCATTAATGACTAACGTTTAACTCAGTGCGTCGCCAATGACAAACATAACTTGATGAATCAGGATAGGTTTGGCTCTGCTTGCTTAGATGAATGGCAGCTAAAGTTTGGAACCTACAGAGGCAGGTCGGGCGTGCATTGCTGGCAGCCTTAGAAAAAAAAAAATAAAGGGGAAAGGAAATGAAAGAAGCAAGATAAACAAAAGCAGTTCATTGCTGGCAGTCTTGGGGGGAAAAAAAAGAAGGACAGAAAGAAAGAGGTGGAAAGCGGTGAAGCACAAACAAATAAAAGCAATCAACAACAAGACCATTCGTTACAGACTTTTGAGTTTTGCTTTTGCCTCGTTCTCATTTTATTGTGTGAGAAAATGTCTTCACTTCTCTGTCTCCCTCTTCTTCTTCCGTCAGGGCCTTTGTTATTGATGAGGTTTACCACACAGTGACATGGGAAGTAGTGGCGGTGCGCGCAGGTCAGTACACACATGAAGTGGGTGGCAGAACGCTTTTCCACCCGAGGACCTATCATGGTCGCAAGATCCCACAGATTAGACACTTGATGTGCCAATCTTGAGAAAATCATGACAATTTTTTAAAGAGTTTTTCCCTTTTCTTCTCCCTTGAATCTTTCTTTGTTGGTTTCGTTGCTGGCTATTGTTCGTAGCTGTGGGGATTTTACGTATTGAATACCGTGTTGCTGCCACTCAGTATAAGCTACATACTATGTACAAAGCACGCAGTGCCAGTTGCGGTCTTAGTGCCGGCTCTAGTGTACCAATGCGGATATATCGAGTGTATGTTGTGCTTGGACCAGATATTTTCGTTCGTTCTGTGTTGGCTTTATGGAAAGCAGAATAATAGAAACAAAGAGATGAAGGAAAACAAGATAAAGAAGAAGTAAAAGAAGAAAGAAAGAAGAAAAAGGAAGAAAAAAAGAAAGAAAAGAAAGAAACAAAGGAGTAAAGAAATATAATAAAGGAGTAAAAGAAAGGAATAAAAAAATACAAAAAATAAAAAAGTAAAATAAAAAAAAATAAAAAAGAGAAATATAATATAAAGAAATAAAACAGGAAAAAATAATTAAAGAAAAAATAAAAGTGAATCCTTAAAACCAAAAGCTCTACAGCTAGGTGAGCACATCCTAACTCTATCCAGACCACTCTGCTAAACTGAAAACCCAAAACAAAGTGAGAGAAAAAAAAACAAATTATATTTTATTCAAGTTAACATGATCCCCCATGCCGTTTTCCCGTACAAGTGGAGGCCTCTGCCCAAGAGCCGTCACTTGGCGTCTCCTTGCACACTTTCCGATGAAGCTGATTGGCCGCGCAGAGCCCTCTCTTTTGTCAATCACGTTGTTTCCTTTCGTTGCTTCGCTTTCGAGGCGCAGAATCTCTACACAACACACCTGTTACGTGCTGGATACGGCGCGCGGATCCTGGCATCGGCGGAATTGGCAATGTTTCGTAGGGCATGAGATGCGCAAGCCACAATGCGATGCAGAAATATATGGAAGAGTCAGGTTGTTGTTCCCGGATTGTTTGCCGGGGAAACTACCCTGTGGAGGGTGATCGCTAAACGTTGATGGCATGACGATGTTCAACAATGTAAACGGAGAAGCAAATTCATTTTCAGCGAGGTATGGAATCTACAAATTAGCAAGACCCATCTCCCAATTCCCATATCGGAAGCCAAGAAGATGTGAATACGCAAGACTCTTCAAAGAACGTTCAAGGTAGCAAGGTCCACGTCTCTAAAATACTGAACCTCAAGACACAAAGATCTGAATACTCAGCTAAACGAGACAGAACGTATAGTGAACAAGATCCACATCTCTAAGATACTGAACTCTGAGAAACAAAGATCTGAATACTCGCCGAAACGAAACAGAACCTATAAGAAACATAATCTATAAGAAACAGAGCCTGTGAGAAACATAACCTATAAGAAACATAACCTATAATGCACAAGAATCACATCCCCGAAACACCACCCCAAGATATAAAATCTAAACACCGCAGCTTCTCCGAAAGAAATGGCGCAACGCAGGGCTGTGTAATGCGATGTACTTGTACTCTACAAGTCAACCAGCAGTACACGCCATTTACGCGCTTCACACTTTACTCTTTACACGAGGTACTGCTTTACTAATTCCGTACTTTTGTAAAAAAAAAAGAGAAAAAAAGAAAGATTTTCCGAAAAGTGTTGAAATTGTTTTTAACAAGAGCTGTTCTTAAAAAAGGGTTTCTGAAAAAGCCATTTTTTTGTTCCTCATTTGTTGCGCCCCTGTCCTCTATTCTAGCTCCTTGTGAAAAAA
>SRPW01001283.1:0-11062 GCA_018360225.1 Claviceps pusilla | reverse complement strand
AAAAAAAAAAAAAAAAAAAAAAAAAAAAAAAAAAAAAAAGAGAAAAAAAACGCCCTAGCAAAAGCAAAACAGCTGACGCCGCATCCCATTTTTGTGCTGTCAGTCCGCAACGCCAGATCGAATCAAATTTCCAAATAACATGCCTGCCCTGTCCTGCTGGTATCGGCCATCTACGGCAGTCGCATGATGCGTCCATGATACAATCCCACCTAGTCCCAAACTGATCCAGGTCGGCGACCTGCCCCTTGGCCCGTGACTTCTGCCGTTGATTGATTTTCCAGGGCGAGGGAAAAAAAACGAGAGTCCCTGCGATGTTTTAGGAGGTTTTTTTTTTCTTTTTTCTTTTTTCTTTTTACTTTTCACTTTTTTTTGCACCTGTTTTCTTTTTTTTTCGCTCTTATTCTTGGTATTTCCTGCCTTCTATTTTTGGTACATACTCCTTAATGTTGCTTGGTCCCTCTTGCTGTTTGTTATACGCTGGGATAGTGTTGGTCTCCTTTTCCTTTTCCTTTTCCTTTTCCTTTCCTTCCTTTTCTTTCCTCTGCTTTCCTCTTCGTATTCTTTTCTTTATTCCTAGTCTTAAGACCCTTTTCTTTAAACTCTCCATGATACAGTACATGTGTATCTTGATGCCAAGCATACGCCTCTACACGCCCATCATTCTTTCACCATCAGAGCGGATTCCCGAGTGTATAAGTGTGGGTAAGTAAGGAGACGGAGGCGTAGCCGTCTCGGCATCGAGGAGACATGTAGTTGTCCGTGTCTGAGGCCTGCCGTGCATACCACCAGCCTGCCAGCTGTCCAATAACCTTTCTCTGTCGTATCAATCCCGTCCAGCCTCGTCATGTTTTTTATGTTTCCATACTGGTGGTAACAGTTGCAGTTGCAGTTGGCAATCCCTTGGAGCGCGGGAAGGCGCCACCGACGGTCGCACGGAATGCCCCACCTGCACCTGCACCTGCACCTGCGTCTGCATCGATACGATACATGCGGGATACATGTACTTCGAATGTTGTGATTCCCCCTTTTTCGAGTCTGGTACCCTACTCATATCGTAGGCAAATATATCCCTTCATGCTATAAAAAGGTTCTCGGAACGTTTTGTTATCATATGCTTTGTATAGAGAATCAAAGTCCCCTGTACTTAGCCTTGGGATAATTAGCGTATGTACCTACCAAGCACTTTCCGTGACCCGGGTTAGTGCCTTGCCGCACGTAAAGGGTTAGCAGCAATGGCTTTGCGCACTTCCCTGTCTACATACTAAGTACGGACGATTCTACCGAATGTAGTAAGGCCAACACAAGGCAGTTGAATACTCTTAGGTAAGTAAAGCAGGTAGGTAGGCAAGTACCCGAGTAGCGCGTAGTTTGAAGGAGACGGTTCGCTCAAACGGCTCGATGTAGCCGAGTCTCGTCTGGTCTCGTCTGGCGTGGTCACGTCACGATATACGCCAAGGGCGCCAAGTTGCCTTGTTGATAGTGCCAGCTGCCAGCTGCCAACTGCTAACTGCCAGCCGCCATCCGTCAGTCAGTCGCCAGGTGCCAGGTGCGGTGCACGGTGAATCTAAAATTGCGTCTGTCTCGTTGAAAGAAAATCCCACCAGACGGCATAAACACATCACGATCTACGACCAAAGCGACACATGTACGATACCGAGGCACGGCCTGCTTTTTTTTTTATTGTTTTTTTCTCCCTTGAGTCTGATGTTTTTTACTTTTTTTCTTTTTGTGCTTCTTGTCCCTGCCGTTTTATCTTGAAACTCAGCTAGGCCATGGCCCCAAGTCGTCATCGGTCCACCGTTGCCGCCGCCGCCGCCAATTCGTTCTTGTCGACGACAACGCCAGTCTCGGTTGACGAACTTTTGAAAGCCAATAATGTACGAGAGTGCGCCCCGGCCGCCCGATCGCCCGACCGCCCGCCAAAACAATGGAAGCCATTCTCCGACGCCGTGGTGGAGCGGCAGTCGTTCTGATGGGCAAGTGTATCAGTGTATCAAATCCCGCTCGGCACCTTATCAATCAAAGCCAGTCAGCACTTGGCACAGTAATCGCCGACTATGTGTTGGTTGAGATTGGTAATCCTGCTCTCAGCAATATACCCATGTACATATCTACCCACGTACATGTACGCAGGTACAAATATATGTACGTGTATACCTACATACACGCATGTAAGTAGGTATGTTCCATCTTGCAAGCACTCTCGTCTGCCGGCCGCTTGTCTTGGGTTATCGTTTCAAATCAAATCATTAAGCAGTAGACTTTTGCTAAGGCTATCAGATGCAAGCTTGTAGCCTTTTTTTTTTTTTTTTTTCCCTCTCTTTGGGTCTTACAAAATCCCCTCCATTCGCCACACAACGATGGAGCTCGTGTTTTTCTTCTTCTTCCCTCTCAGCCAACGTTGAGGTCCTGCCAATATAGAAAATCAGCCATTTTCTAGTGTTGATTTGTTTCTTCTCGAGGTTGTAAAGTCATCGGGGATTTTTTTTCACCCTATTCGCTGACGGGGCCCCTCCACAAAGGCGTGCGCGAATAGGGTTGCCCGCGTCCGACAAAAGATGGAGGAATGAGCGGGGTGGGATTGCCCGGAGATTTCTGCTACCGGACCCCGATGCACACACCAGAGTCCGCGGCACGGGGACCTCGGACTCTGCGGACTATCATTCTTCTTGTCTCGACTCCGAGTTTTGTGTGTATCTTCATTTCTTCGAAGAGGGCAAACTAGGTGGAGGGAGAGCTCTACCTCACATCTCCTGTGTTTCTCTGTCAATCTGTTTCTCCCTCTCCTCCTACTTTCTTCATTTTTTCTTCTTCATTTTAATGAACATAAGATCACTAATCATTTCATCATTGATCCCCGCAGTATGTGGATGGCGTTTGATTCGCGGCTCTTGCCGTATTCTGCAAAAGAGTACCAGATCCTTCCCTTCCCCAGTGGCCCCTCCATCCGACGGAAGAAGTAAAATGAGACACGATGCAACCGAAGCAGGGATGGCCCGACCCTGACGCGCATCGTCAAGGGATGTGCGCCTGTCTTCGTGCCGTATTTGTGACTCCAAGTCTTGCCGAACGCCGTTTAGCAGTCTAGTCGTAGGGCAACGGAAAGAAAGAAAGAATAAATGAAAAAGTTCTATAGTTGGGATTTTCATATGATATAGCTTCACGTATTTGAAACTGCTGAAAATGAGTTGCAAAGTCTCTTTAGCGCTAGTTTGGGTGTTCTCTTGCTGTATTCCCTTTCCTTCTTTTAATAAAAAAAAACTTTTTTTCAGGAATGATTCAATTTCTTACTTTTTAAAGAATTAATTGGATTTTTTTTTTTTTTTTGAATTACTTTCTCTTCTACGCGTTCTTGCTAGACTTGTCATCCAGACTTGTGACAATGTAATAACGGGGTTACATCCCCCTTCCAGAATAGGACGGTGGACGCGAATCTTGCCATCAAGACCAGCCCTTTTCTGGTTCAAGTGGCCAGTTACGGGAGGCAGCCGCAGGCCCCACTCCGGCCAGATCTAGCTTAGCGTGAGCGGTAGCAGTTACCCAGACTTTCCAGTGTCAATATAATTCCGGTGCACCAAGATAGGTGCACCGGACAGTATTTACCGGACTATATAGTGAAATGATGGAAAATCTTGGTTGACGAAATACCGATCGGCGAAGAAGAGTATTTTATGCTTGACGACCTTTAAAATATAATCTCATATATATGTATATGTATACATGTGCGGGTGTGTGGTGTAAAAAAAAAAAAATTCAAAAAAATTCAAAAAAAAATTCTACCGCGCTTCTGCATTTCATGTCGAGTATTGCATCATCACAGCCCATTCCAATCTCACCCTCACCGTTTAGGCCACGCCGCACAGGATACGGCACAGCGAGATTTGGGGGCCAAAATACACAAGACCAAGCAGGTCATTGCCTGAAGAGGAAAGAATGAAAAAAAAAAAAGCAAAACAAATCTGCGGCCTGAACCGCAATGACTCGTGTCATTGACGCCGGGGACGACATCCCAGGACCGCTTGGGGACGCTGCAACGAGACTCGACGTCAACAAGGCTGAGACAATTTTGAGGCCCCCCCCTCAGAAAAAAACTAAACAAATAGAAACAAAAATAAAATAAAATACAAAAACTCAATTCTGTTTCCCACGCTACGTAAGAAAGGGTCAGGTTGGTGATTGATTTGGGATTCCCGTCTTCATTATGTCTTATACAATACAGGGTGAGACTTGATAATGCCGGGGTTCTTTTCTTTTCTTTTTTTACTTTTTTTCTTCTCTCCTTTTTTCTCCTGTTTACGCCTTTACTGCTGCGACGGACAAATTTTTGTCTCCGGGGTGGCGGGGGAGAAAAGAAACCCGAGACCCAAAAAAAGAAAGGGGCTAAAAAAGAAAAAAAAAAGGAAGAAGGAAGCAAAAGGGGGTGTGGATTGATGGTGGACATGGGAGATGATTGTTGTTGATGTTGTTGTTCAAACTTTGCAAATGAGGATTGCCTTGCGCATCAGACTACATGTGCCCAGGTTGGCATCCATCGTTGCCCTACCGGGCAAGGATTTCTTTTTTATGCTACAGAAGATTGCGGCGCATGGAGAATGCGCTAGAATGGGTGACAACATCGGTGCGCGATGATATTATCTGGCTACATGTATGTGAGTGTGAAGTGTGTGACGGCGTTGTTTGGAAACAGAGCTGGTGAGTTTAGCCCCCGGAGTGTCATGAGGATGCTTTTCCTTCTTCTTCTTTTTACAAGTCTTCTCCTCTTTAATCATTCTTGCTAAGTCTTTGCGGATATATTTATTTTCGTCGCTGCGTATATGTCTAAAAAGAAAAGAAAAGGGAAAAAAAAAAGGAAGGAAAAGAGAAGAAAACATGTGCTGCGTCTCGGGACAATGCTCCGTTTCAAGTCTTGATCTATCCCGGCGCTTAAAAAGAAAATAAGAAAAAAAAAAAAAAGTGATATAAACAAAAGAATGAATAATAGAAAAGTGGAAGAAAACAAAAAAAATAGGGCGAAAAAAGAAGAGAAATAGGACAAGAGAAATATAAAAGAATAAGTTAAAAGAAGTTATACACAGATATATTACTATACGTCCATCGATCAAAAAGAAATGGTTCCACAGGCCAGTTTGCCGGTCCCCATCAGAATAAACTGTGGTGTATTTGTGCAAAGCGTTTTGGTCTCTTTGAGCAGGAATGAGAATTGTACACAAAAAAAAGAAAAGGTATCCGTGATTGAAGAAGAATTACTGGCTCATGTGGCTCTGTTCTATTCATCCTCTTCATCTTCATCTTCATTCTCGTCCTCGTCCTCATCCTCGTCCTCTTCATCCTCTTCCCCTTCATCCTCTTCTTCCTCTTCATCATCTACCTCCATCTCATCATCCTCTTCTTCCTCTTCACTCATGTACTCGCCGCCTGTCCCATTTTGCTCCTCCTCCTTCCTCTTGCGCTCATCCTCCCTCCGCGCCTCATCTAGCATCCTCGTCCTCTCCTCCTTCACGGTCCTCTGCGCGAGCACAAACGCCCCCAACGGCGTCTTGCCCACTTCAAAGTCCTTGAGGAATGCAGCGACTTGGGTGCGGTCCCTGGGCGCAAAGTCGACTTTTGCGCGATGACCCTCGATGAATTTGGCATTGGCTTCGAGTTTGTGCACGAGGAGGACGAGCTGGGAGGTGAGCTTTGCGTTCTTGTTGCCTTGGGTCTTGGAGCGGGCCTGCTTCATCCATCGCTTGAGTTGGATGATGACGGGGAGGGCGAGCTCAGGGAAGGCGATGGACGTGGACCAAAGGAGGAAGAATTCGCCGAGGAGCTCCATGACCTGTTCGCCGATGCCGTCTTGGAAGACACGAGTGCGGAGGTACGATTTCGGGGCTTTATAGGCGACGGCAAAGTCAAAGGCCTTGAG
This sequence comes from Claviceps pusilla, assembly GCA_018360225.1. Classification (NCBI taxonomy): domain Eukaryota; kingdom Fungi; phylum Ascomycota; class Sordariomycetes; order Hypocreales; family Clavicipitaceae; genus Claviceps; species Claviceps pusilla. The sequence continues at coordinate 5,157 of SRPW01001283.1, read as the reverse complement.
GGTGGATGCCTTGGGGGGCTTCTTCATCTCTGCCGACGAGAGCACTTCGAGAATCGGCGACGCCAGGGGGATGTAAGTGCCTGTGGCGCGCGACGTCCGCAGAAGCGACCGGATGAGGTGGAAGCGGAGCGGGAAGTAGATGGCTGTGGGGATGAGGCGTATCGCGCCGAGAGTGACTTGAACGAGCGGATAGATGAGGAGCTTGAGCTGATTCTCCTTGCCGGCCTCGGCCTCCTTGAGCGGAGAGCACTGCTCGGCGAGGACACACGACCAGAAATCAAGCGAGTGGGTGAACTGCCAGTTGTAGACCAGCCGGAACGAATCGTTCTTGTTATTGACGATGCTGTTGCGCAGATGGATGGCCAGCTGGCGGATAAAGGTGAATGCTGTGGTATATCCGACGGAGGGATCGATTCCCCAGAGCTCGGCAGCCGAGTTCTTCATCAGATTGATGCCCTGGATGGTGTTGTGGTTGGTGACCCGACAGCCTTGCACGAGACCCTGGTATACGGCCTTGAGGGCGGTTTCACGGATGCCCTTGTCGCCAATGACGACAAGCTTGCGAAGCACGAGAAAGGCGGTGATCCGTGTGGTTTCCGAACTGGCGGGCTGCGCCCAGAAATTGACCACGGCCTTGGCTAGCGCTCTGATGAGCTTCTTAAAGGACAGGAGGTATGGGAGGATCGGCGTGATGGATGACAATGTCAGTTTGAGGGTCTTGTCGTCGGACAGCGTGCCGAGAAGATGCATAATGGAGGATGTATATGACTTGAGAAGCAAGGACAGCGTCTTGAACTTTTTCGTCTCGGTTTGCACGTAGACTCTGCCAGAGGCAGATTCCTTGACAGGTAGATGGTGGTTCATAACCATCGGAATGTGCTTGAGGGCCAGAACTAAAACGTCGTTGTAGACTTCTGGGCTGTTGATGGCCCATCGCGGCTGGGTCTCGCCGTCCTCGTCATCTTCATTCAAATGGGCGGCACTTCGGAAAGCGAGAACGACCTGTCGGGCGGCGCGTAACGAATTGGTCTCCTCGATCGCTTTGCGCCACTTGGCAACCATTGGCCGTGTGAGTTCGTTGCCTTGGGAAGGTTCTTCTTCAGCGTCACCATTGTCTTCACCCTTTGCCTTTCCTTCCTTGGTGGCCTTGGCCTTCTTTCTTTTCTTCTTGGGCTGTTCATCTTGGTCTTGGTCGTCTTCCTCGCCTGCGCTCAACTCATCGACCTCTGCCAGGTCTGCATTGTCGTCAAAGTCCAGAGCTTCTGGATCGTTTTCTTTCAGAAATTTGTAGAACTCTGGGTCCTTCTCTGCCAGCTTTTCCATGGTGTCTTTGCTCATACCGCCTTCGTCGTCGTCGTCGCCGTCATCATCTTCGCTGTCGTCGTCGTCGGCGGCGGCGCCAGGCTGTTGACCGAGGTTCACGCCAGAACCATTGTCATCACTCGTCTCGGCATCTTCCGCCTCCGCAGCCGGCTCGTTCCTTTTTCTTTTTTTCCCCAGTTTGCCAGCCTTGTTGGTGTCCTTGCTGTCGATGATGTCGTCGAATCCGCCTTGGAAAAAGTCATCCACAGTCATCTCGCCGCTCTTTTTGTTCCTGAACAGGTCGCTGGGCTTTTTTGCGGAGTCAGCTCCATCTTCGGCCGGCTTGCTTTTGAAAAATTCAGAGTCCTTGGTGTGTCGGCTCTTTTTCTTTTCTTTGATCTGCTGGCGCTGCTTAATCTTGGCAATGTCCTTTCTCTTGTCAAGCACACCGCGGAGGTGATTCTTTTCGAATTTCTTGGTAGCTTTGAGGTTTTTCTTCCCGGGACCCATGATGGGCACTTTTCTTTTCGCACCAACTGCGCGCGTGGTGCTGGAAGAAAAAAAAGTTAAGAACTTGATCCGCGGATCGTGATCGTGCTGCTGCACAAAATTGCTATTCTGCCTCGTATGCCGCGGATTGGCTTTCCGGGTTCCAAAATTTTTTCCCCGGGGTGGCCTTATCGATAAAGCGATGACCGGCAGATCAGGCAGGCGGTGGAGAGGCGTTTTTCTGCCTGCGACCCCGGCCCATGCATCGTGACTTGCATCGTCGTCATATGAACGATTCTCCGTCGCGGCGCCCCCCCCTCCCCGCCAGAGGAAGGCACTCAGCTCTGAGCTCATCGTGTTTGCGCAATTCAGCTTCAAATGTGCCACCTCGACCCGCCGCCATGATCACCCGACAAGGTTATGCGCCAACACCGCATAGCTATGTTCCCAACTCGACATTTTCAGCAACCATTAATCTCGATGAGGTTCGTTGGGCCACCGCCAAAAATCCCCCCCCGCCCGCAAGTTGACATCACTCAAAACAACATTGTTGACTTTCAAAACCCGTCTAGGAAGTCAAGCTCACAGACACACGAGCTGAGCGCGACCTCCAGGAGTCGCTGGCCGAACTTTTCAGCATCATTGTGACGCTGGACGAGTTGGAAAAGGCGTTTTTAAAGGATGCGATCCCGGAACATGAATACACGGAGATTTGCGAGCGGTCACTCCGCCAGTACAAAGCGCTTCTGGCCGATGAGACCATAGCCCGTGAGTTTCAGGGACTGGAAGAATTCAAGGCCAAGTGGGATGTACGTCACCCCCGGTTCTTTGTTTAGCATGACCAGAAATAAGGAAAGAGAAACAAACAACAACCACAACCGTGTAGCTTACGCCCCATCTTCTTTAGCTCCAAGCCCCTCGTGCGACGGAACGTCTGCGAGTTGGCATGCCATCCACCACCGTCACGGCTTCCTCTGTCGCTCCCGGCCCGCAATCCTCCTCGAGCGGCAACAATACCAGCGGCATCCTCATTCTGGAGGCCACGCAAGAGTTCATCACGTTCCTCGACGCCGTCAAGCTGGGTATGCTGTCCAAGGACCAGCTGCATCCGCTGCTGTCCGACGTGATCCAGTCGGTGAACCGCGTAACGGACCAGGACTTTGAGAGCAGGGGCAAGATTGTGCAGTGGCTCATTACGCTGAATCAGATGCGGGCATCGGATGAGTTGAGCGAGCAGCAGGCGAGGGAACTAGAGCTGGACATTCAGCAGGCGTACCAGGGATTTAGAAGGACTTTGACGTAGCAACTTGTGTGTGTGTGTGTGTGTGTGTGTGTGTGAATATAACCTCGCACCTTCATGTCGTCTTTGGTCACTTCTCGGCATTATCAATCTCTTCCACCATAGATTTTTGCCTTTCCGTTTTGTACCGGAGATGTCATTCACTCTGCATCCAATGTGTCTAAAATGTACATATGTTTATAATTCTACACGGAGAGCCACGTCCATACGTGCCAACCCACTGCCCCTCCTTCCCTCCCGCAACCCCCCCTTTATACCAGAAATGTCCAAAAACTGGGATACACAAACTCCTCTTCAAATATCCTCCTCACCTGCTCCAACACAAACTTCTCCACCTTGCCCACATTCTTCAAACTCTGCTTCCCGCCGTCTCGCTCGCCAATCTCACTTTCCACCTTGATCTCCTGCAACAGACCGCCGAATCTAGGTCCCCCGGCCGTCTTGCCGCCCAGTGTCCTCCGCTGCTTCTTGTCCTCCTCGTCGCCGTCGCCGTCGCCGTCACCGTCGTCGTCGTCGTGGCCGTTGTGATCGTCCACCGACCCCACCGCCGCAAGGGCATCCTCAGGACTCAGAAAGCAGAAATGCACGCGCTTGCGTATCTTGGCCAGGACGCCGACTCCGTCGAATGACAAGCCCGTGATGTTGAGCTTCAGCGGGATGCCAACGAAGCAGGGCATGGGATAGTCTAGCAGGATCTCTGCCGCCAGTTGCAGACGAATGTCGCCGGCGTATCGAATCCTGAAGACGGCTTGGACATCATCCACTCTTGATTCTCTGCAGTGGTGGTCCGCGGGATGTGTGTCCTCTGCGACCGTGCTCGCGTCTTGTTGTCGTCGATGGTGACGACGACGATCACGTCCATTTCCTGGTCCGCCTTTCTCTCGCTCGCTCTCGTCGTTCTCGTCGTCCTCCTCTTCCTCTGCTGCTTCTTCTACAGTGGAACCCGCCGTCAGATGGGCATCTCGCGTGGGCGGCCGAGACGTATTCAGGCTGGTGGGCGCGAGCGTCGACACGCTCCCCTTCTCCCGCAGCGGGGGCGGCGCATCCATGCTCACGGAGACATTATCCACGGATATGCTACTCGCGGAAGAAGGAATCCGATGGCGGTGGTCTTGGCTCGGGCCATGGTGATGCTGATGATGATGATGATGATTATGCTGCTTGTGATGATGATGATGGCGATGGCGATGGTGTTCCGAGTGATCCAGGCCTCCCATCCAGTTGTTGTTCCCGAGATGCGCGCCCGCCACGGCCGCCAGCGGCGTGTGCGTGCCTGTCCCCAGATGGCTCTGGAAATAGTTCAAGCCAGGCCCCCCGAGTATGCCAGCCGTAGAGGCCCCCAGAAACGGGCTGCCGAGGTCATGCCCGCTGCCAAACAGGTCGCTTCTCAAGGCCGTTCCGATGGCAACGTCGCCGGGCCGCCGCCTCTTATGACTGCCTGCCAGGGCGGCGTGTCTTGCCCGTTGGGCAGCAAGATGATGGGCCGCGCCGTCGCTGTCGCTCTCGTACTCATCGTCGCTCTCGTCCTCTGCGACGACCTGGTCGTAGAAGTCCGGCAGAGGATCTGTAATGTCCTTGAGGTCCAGCTCGGGTGGTGTGCTGCCAAAGTCGAAGCCGTGGACGTTGACGGATCTGATGAACCTCGGCAGTGGCACCGTCTGGAACTTGTCGTGAATGAAGGAACGTATGCGCTCGGCCAGAGCATCGCCGTCGGGGCCGCTGGTGAGCGTTTCCCAATTGAGGTCAATGGACATGGCGGTGCATGGCAGTCGAGGTCTTGGGAGTGGATGTGCACAGTGCAGACAAAGTCAGATGAGTTGATGAAGAGCTGACGAGCCAACGAGCCAACGAGCGTTGAGGTTCCACAGTGCACACTGTGGAAGCGTCAGTCTCACCACACCACATCAATGAGCTCATGAGGACACCGACGACAAAAATTACAACATGATCACATTCGGGGGCGGGAAAGAAAAAGAAAGAAAGAAAAGAAAGAAAAGAAAGAAAAGAAAGAAAAGAAAGAAAAGAAAGAAAAGAAAGAAAAGAAAGAAAAGAAAGAAAAGAAAGAA
>SRPW01001282.1:0-11073 GCA_018360225.1 Claviceps pusilla | reverse complement strand
TTGGCGCGTGGCCACTGGAGCCAGCTTGCCAGCTGCCAGATCTCACGAGATCGAGGGAAACGCAGCTGTCAACCTCGTGCAGTGCAGTGAGTGAGTGACCAGACAGACCAGACAGACCAGACAGACCAGACAGACCAGACAGCTGTCGCCTCGAACCAAGAAGGGATCATCGGGCAGCGAAGGTCCCAGCCACCGTTGGAAATCGCGGCGGCCAACGATCCAGAGTCCTGACTACCCATTCAACCAGTGAGACGTCGAGCCCTGCTGCCACCATCTCCGGAGTCTGAAACATGATGGAAGACATGGACCGGGGGTGTTTCACTTTTTCTTTTTCAGATGCACTCTTTTCTTTGGAGTCGCATCTCCTCTTGGATGCACTCTTCTTTCCAGATATAAAAGAAAGGAAGATTAAAAAATAGAATAGAAGAAAATATAATAAAATAAAATTAAACAAGATGCATACATGCACTTACACACATGCACATGCATCCAAAAATCTCCGCCTTTGCCCACCTCCCACTCACCCACTCCCTCGTCCTCGTTCACGCACGAATAAGCCGCGCTGCCACGTACAGGAACGGACAAGAGAAAGGGATCCAAAAAAAAAAGGAAAAAAAAAAAAAATAGGTTTGCTACATGCTATTGTCCCGTGCACAAAGGACGTGTCATCTGAACACGGCCTGTGACAGGTCGACACGGTGTCTCTGAGAAGGGGACAAGAAACTTCGAATTGACTCTGTAGCTTTATGATTGACAGATTAATGATGCATGACACGTACCACTTATTTGTACCTGAGTATGTGCATACTGCATATATACATATGTACACATGTCTGTACACGGTTATAAAACGAGACAAGACAGAAACAGCACTGCCATCTTCTCCGACAGAAGAGACAACCACGGCGGATGTTCAGCATCAAATGATTTATCTTGAAAAGAAAACACCCCCTAGACCTGCTTAATGTTCTAAAAGATGAAAAAAAAAAGCCAAATCTAAAAATTGACCTCTATACATCGTACATAGCATCAACCAACGTGTATTTCCCGTAAGTTTTCATGGCTTCACCAGCCTGCCTGCGGACATGAGGTGATACTAAAGCTATTCCACTCAAGTTTTATCTCGCATCTCAGGGGGTGCAGAGCCCGCTACATAACCGAGCCGAATGTTCATGCAACATTCTTTTGGCTTACGGCCGTCTATCCGACGGTCTTGGATGGCTCATTTCTTTCATCCTGAGTAACTCGTGGGTAGCTCGGCTTCTCCCAGTGAAACCATCTGGCGCGCCTCAGATCTTTAATCTCCATGTCCAATTGCCTTTCTCTCTGAAGCATCATATATCCTCTCGAGTCAGTTGTAATTGTTCCGCTTTTCGCTTTTCCCGACTCAACCCCAACCCGACTCAGCAGCCAGCCTGGATCTAAAATGCATCACAGCGGGAGGCATGAGACATTCGCTTTTGAAAAAAGATATCTCGAGCACTAAACGCATCAAACGCTTGCTCAAGAAATACAAGTCTTTCATTTCCTAATCCCAAACGCCGATAGTTTGTCGTGTCTCGGGAAAAAAAAGCAAGGAAAAGAAAAAAAAAAGAGGGCCAATGCAACGTTCGTTCCATCTGCTGTCTCGAAAAGTATGCCTCCCAGATAACCCCTGCTTTTGCTCGGTCATATATCGAAGCCTCGATGCGAAACCATTTATCTTTTTCGCGATAGAAGAAAGATCACCGTTCTGGCCTACTTGGCGTGCTTCTTAAATGCCAACAGCTCCGCTAAGCTGCCAAGAGGGCATCCATGCTTCAAAAAGTCATGTGCAAGCAGCTCATCGGCCGAGGCACGGCTCTTCACATCGACACAGAGACAGACCGATAAAAATGCCTTGAGCTCCTTGCTGAGCCTCTCCGGTCTCTTCAATCGAGGAGTGCCGTTGGTGGCGATCAGGTAAAGTGCCTTTAGTGGTTCTTCGTTGAGGTAGGGTGGTTCCGACTCAATCATTTCGATAGCCATGATACCTAGTGACCACACATCGACCTTTGGGCCGTACTCCTTTTGCTTGACGACTTCCGGTGCCATCCAGTACGGCGTGCCCACCATGGTAGCTCGTTTCGATTTGGCGTCGGTCAGCTTGGCGCAAAAGCCAAAGTCGGCTGGGAAGTCGTTAGTTTCATGCCACTCCTGCGACTTGTGAACGATGGGATGTACTGACTGATCTTGACATTTCCTCGTGCGTCAAGAAGCACGTTGTCACTCTTGATGTCTCGGTGAATAATGCTTTGAGCATGGAGGTGATGCAGTCCCCGGCAAGTCTAGTAAAAAAAAAAAAGAAAAAAAAAAAAGAAAAGAAAAAAAGACACTTGGTTAGCATATCCAGTGCAGGGTCGGACAGCATGGCATCACGTCAACGTACCTCGTTGCAAATAGTGGAAATCTGCTCCTCGGAGATGGAAGGGTTGTTGTCAATGACATCGGTGAGCGGACCACCCTCCATGAATTCCATCACAACCCATAGTTCTTGATTGTTGTTTTTCAGAAAAGCGTCGACAAAGTTCACAATGTTTCTGTGCTTGCTGTCCTTCATGACCATGATTTCGTTTACAATCAACTCTTTCCTGGGCTGATGAGCAAGGTCCATTTGCTTGATGGCCACCTGTGCCCGCGGACCCTGCTGTCGAAGAATCTCTCGCGCAATACCTTGGGCAGTGTCCTTGATCTTGGCTACGTAGACAGAGCCAGACGCACCTTGTCCAATCTTCTTCTGCTTGGCATAGGACAGGTTTGGATCGTCTTTGGATACAGCCTCCTTGAGTTTGGCCATGACTTCATTTTCTGACATGGTGGACATGCGTACATCCTGCTTGCGTTCTGATGGCGACGGCTTTGCCGTGAGAGCAGCCTCAGCAGCCCTGACGCCGTCGGCTTGCTGCTGAGCTTGACTAGGTTTAGGAGCCACGTTGAGAGGCTTGACAGGTGCGGGAAGACGAGACACAGCTGGTGCGGGTTGAGGCTGTCTCGGCTGCGAAGTATTTGCACTGTTGACATGTCTGGGTGCTGATGACCCATCATTGCGAGGCACACGAGACGCCTGAGTGGCAGGATCACGGTACGTGTTAGAACTTGCTTGAGATCCTGGAGGTGGACGTGACGATGAGTTTGATGACGGGGCAGCAGGTGCCGTTCTCTGAGTGCGCAAGCCATTAACCGGGCTGCCCGATAATTTTGGTGCAGACGGTGCAACTCTCGTGGGATTATAGCGGTCAGCAGATGGCGAAGAGGCAGAGCTGCCACCATAGCCACCAATCTCTTGTTGCGCCATGGGCAGCTTGTTCTTTGGAAGAGATGCGTTGTATTCCTCTAGATCTCGCCGTTCTCGCTCTTCTGCTTCGCGCTGCCGTTGTGCCTCCAACTGTTTTTTTCGCTGCTCTTCTCTCAGAGCATCCTGCGACAAATAGTTGGATGATGCATTTTGCATCTGATGGCGCGGCTGCTGCTGCTGCTGCTGATGGTGGTGGTGGTGGTGGTGTTGATGGTGGTCTCCTGTGCCAGTACGCCGTGGTACGCCGCCGGCGCTCGATTGTGGCGGTGTGGTACTGTAGTTGCGCTGATTAGGCGCCGGAGGAGCTGGACGAGGAGGGGCAATCGAATTCCCAGGGACTAGCTGTTTGTGCTGCATGCCGCCTGGGGGTGTTGGTGTCATGCTGGAAAATTGGTTGGGGTTTTCGGCTCTTTTGGCAAGGTCAGTGTAAAAGTCAAGGACTTCGAACACAGCCTGAGGATTCCGCTCATAGTCTTCTTTGGTTATTGCCGAGGAGTTCAGCAGTTTGGACCACTCCGGGGGCAAGCCTACAAACTCGCCAGTTTGGGGATCGAAACCGACATGCACAGCATGAGAGAAGTTTGTTGGATTGCTCACGCCTCCCATGCCTGGACAAGCGCCGTAGATGAAATCGATCCATTCGTAGAGGTCGTCATCACTCTTCACCTTGATTTGGAGTGTCTTGGTTTGACCGTCATCGTCTCCAGGGCTGCTTGAGGAGCCATCGGGTTTTCTTTTGATTTCGAAAATCGTGCCTGCGGCTTCCACTCTGCCGACATTGACGACGTCTCTCAAGTAAAGAGTGTATGATACTTTACCACCTTCTGTCTTGTGAAAGTCCAGAGATTCTTTTCGAAGAATCAAGTATTTCTGCTTCCAGGGCTGAATGAAATTCTTACTCTCCTTGACCGATGCCCAACCCTCTTTCTTAACCGCAACTCCGCCCATGCCATCCGTGCTGTTAGACTGCTGGCGGGCGATTGGTAGAGAGATTGTAGACCCTGTGTACGTGGATGTAGCGGTGCTTCGAATGGGAGAAATTGCCATGTTGGCCATGTTGCCCGGTAGATTGGCGTTTGGCGTTAGGTTCAGTCGAGGTCTGTCAGAGGGAGGTTTAGGCGCTGGTCCAGGATTCATGAACTGGCCGGCGGAATAGACGCTGTACGTATGTTAGCCTTGGGTCTTTCACGAAAGTCACTGATCCATCCGCGTGTGGACCAGATGTACTGTTGAGCAGAAGCTTGGAGAAACATCACAGCGCTCCAGCGATCCCATTAAAACCAAAAAAAAAAAAAAATAGTCCACGGAAAGCAGACGGTCTAGCGGATGGAGCTGCTATTTGATCGAGGAAAAAAAGCGATGGCATGGCGTCACAGAGCCGTCGCCCTTAATGATGTGCTCGACAGACCAAATATCGGCAAAGGTGACACACGGTATTCAGGTGACTGAATAGCTCTCAGGGGAATAAGAAGCAAGGAAGGCTTTCCACGTACCCATTTTGCGCCATACTGGAGGCGAGTTGTAACTGGAAGCTAGGATCGGGATGTCCGACGTCGTCGGTAATACTCGGCTCGAAAGCTGATTATTGCTCGAGTTGGTTGCCGTGTCGGTTGTCAAGCGATCCAGGCTGTGGGATGCGAAGGGCCGTTACCTGCGCTGGGTATTCGAAGAGGGGGACTCAGAAGGCGACGGAAAATGCAAAAGCAAGGAGAAAAGAATCAGTCCTATGGTATGGCGTTGAGCGAGTCCAATCTATCCTCGATTGACGGGTCTGACGACGTTATCCAGGCGAGAGTGAAAGCGGTGCGTCGGCGCATGAACCTTGGAGGGGAAGGGGGGGGAGAGGGTTCTATTGTCTATTCTGAAGGAGCAGCGGCCAAATTGGCAGCAAGGGGTTTGGGGTCGCCAGGACGGACGGATGCAGGCGAGGCAAGGGTTCAATGTCGATCAAGAAGATGAGAGGACCCTTTCATGAGGAGCAAAGCAGGAGACACAAAGGCTTTCACAGCGTGTTGACAGGCAAAAGAGCCAAAAAAAAAAAAGGAATACAGCAGAGGAGCGCCTTGTAGCCGTCAAACGGTGGGACAAGTTGCGAACAAGTTGCTTGGACGAAGAAACGTGGGAGGAGAAGGACTGGAGGAACATTGAAGGAGGCAGACGTGCTGTGGAGAGGGGGGGGGGCTAGCCAAGAACGGAGAGGGGGTGAGAGGGGGGCCACAACCACGACGCGGGAAATGCACCAGACATCAGGTACGCAGGTGGTTAGACGGCCTGGTTGGGTCAGTGGTCAGTGTTCACGGCCAGCACTTGGCGAGCACTTCGGGGGGCACGGGCGTCACATCCAACAGCACTGAACAGACTAAGAAAGCCGGTGGCCCGTAGGCCCGGTGGCACTGGCAGACCATTCTCGTGCCAGGCCCGATTCCCGAACAGCCAACATGAACGTTGGACATCTGGCAGATGGGCGGCGTTTCACAGCTCGTCGCATTGGCCAGCGGGGCCAGCGGGACCAGCGGGACCCTCCAGAGTTCAGCGCAGCCCAGTCCAGCGCGGCCCAGCGGAAGCGCAGCCCAGCGGAAGCGCAGCCCAGCGGAAGCGCAGCCCAGCGAACTTCAGCGACATCAATGGAAGCCAACTTGGCCGAACGCCCAGCCTAGCGCGAACGCCCAGCCCGGCGAACGCTCGGCGCGCAGGACTGGACCGCCAGTGGTCAACCACAGACCAGACGGGTCGACGACGAGTCGAGTCGAATCGACGACAGCCTCGCGTGAAAGGGGTTTGGTTTGCGCATGTCTCAAGAGTAACAACGGGTAAGCCCGGCACTCGGGCTGCCCCACGGAGGATACCGCCCGCGGCCAGTAAAGTGCAAAGTCCACCACGTTTGTGAAGATGCCTGGTGTCTGGCACCAACATGGCATCGGGGGCGTCGGCCCCTCTGCCCCTGCCCGCCCTTGAAGTTTGGTGTTCAATGTGCACACTGCACAGTGACAAGTAAGACAGACAAGACACCCAAAGTGCTCTTACATGCACGAGCAAGTGGGGCTCAGTGCCGCCGCCCCACCCGGGCCCCCCGCCCCTGAGCAGCTGGTCGTGCTGGTGCGGCGGCTGCCTGGCAAGAAGAGTTGGGCGCTTGCCACCTGCAACATGAAAGGCGATTGACCACCGATGGCCGTAGGTCTGCATTGTGGCGACAGCTTGCAGTGACATCATGGAGACGGCCGCAGCCTATTACCAGGAGGTAGTTGGGTACCTGCCGAAGAACCCAAGTTCCTTGACCTGATCAAGTACCTCCCACTTGCCTCGCATGAACAGACTCGGACCAGACTCAGACCAGATCCAACATGAACATGCACCTCCAGGTCCTTCCTCTCACGTCCAACAAAAATCCAACATGAATGCACACATGCACGCATGCACGCACGCCAGCATGTCAATGTCAATCCATCAAATTCTGCTGCCAGCCGCACCCAACATTTCAAAAAACCCTCCTGTCCTCCTCTCACGACCACGCCACCTCTTCCACGCCACCTCGTCCGGGAGGGGCAAGGGGCAAGCCATCCTTGTCTCCCCTTTAGGCGAGCTTTTCTCGTTCAATGTTAGCAATGTTGGCAAAACACTTTCCTGGCCATGTCTGTGTTTCACACTTGACGGACTTTGACGACAGGGCCGTATCACCACCAGAACCGTATCCGAGGAGAACAACACGAAACGCCAAACATCCCAACTGAGACTCTGTAGATGGAAGAAAAAAAAACGCGGGTTGCGTCCCCCATGATTGATTGATAAGCAGCCTCTCTAGACTCTACAGACGCATACATGTCTCCTATGCATTGATACTACTCAAGTACCTAGGTAGGTAGGTAGGTAGGTAAGTCGGTGGATGTCGACACACGTACTTAAAATATGTATGCGTGCTGCAACATCTCCATGCACAACACATCCTCTCGCACCATCAGCCTCAATCAAATACGTCGGTAAGATTGCCACAGAGAACCAGATGCATCGAAAGCTGTCCAATATCAGTCCGCTGTATCACCATGTCCCGTGTCATATTCTATTTATACATGTATCACGGGAATCTGCGTTATAGACGCCCTCCCGCTTCCCAGAATATGGAGCCTGGATTGCTGCATACATGGATACTTTCTATTTTATATCAGTTCTACTACGCGCCCCCACCCTTCCCTTGGCCAGATTGCGTATCCGCTTTTTGCCACTTTTCCCTGATATTCCCCTTCCACCCATGTCCATAGGCGACTCCTCCTAACGGGTAGCAATCTCAACCTCCTGACCCTCAAACTTGGGCAGCTCGGAAGCCACCTTTTCCCAATTCTTGGAGCCATCTACGAGAGCCTTGATAGCATCCAGGATCTTGGACTCCTCAGCGCGGACTTGGGTTGTCGAATCACGGTCTCTCAGGGTGACAGTGCCATCCTGCAGGGTCTGGAAATCGACTGTGATGCCCAGAGGCGTGCCGAGCTCGTCATTTCGACTGTACCTCTTGCCGATGCTGGCCGATGAGTCGTCAATTCGGTTAGAGATGCCCATGCCACGAAGCTGCTGCGAGAGCTTCTTAATATGAGGCCTGAACTGGGCGTTGGACGAGAGAGGAACGATGAGAACCTTGGTTGGGGCCACGGTAGGAGGGAAGGACAGGACCTATTGTGTTTTTTTTTTCAGTTTGTATTAGCAGTTGCAGACTTTTTTTCTTCTTCCTTTTTCCCCAGCCAAAGATTGCCATCATCATGCATTGTATGTTGCTTCATAAGGGACGGAAAAAAAAAATAACTTACACCACGGGCTTCGTCCCCGCCGTCGCTGCCACGGGTCCAAAAGTTGTGCTCAATCAAGGAGTACAGGATACGGCCAATGCCAAAGGAGGGTTCAATGACATTGGGAGTGAATTCTCTCGTGTTCTCGACGCGCTTGCGGAACTCAATCTTGACAGTGTCACTGCCAACCTCAACCTTGCCATCGCCAACGCCAGCGACGTTCAAGCTGATCTTGCCCGACTCGCTCAACTGCTTGGCCAGCTTCTCTCGCTCCTCCTGGGAGGTAGACAACAGTGCAGTCTCTACCGTCTTAGCGTCCTTTTTGAAGAGGGGACCGAATTTCTTCTTCTCAATATCCACTTGCCATTCCTCAATGACGAGGGGTTCTTCCAGCCGCTCACGGACAACCAGAGGAGCACCAGTCTTCTTGGCGTGAACCGACAAGTCGTATGCACTGCGATCAGCACAACCAACACACTCAACCCAGCCAGAGCTGGTGAGCAGCTCGGCATCCCAGCAGTCACATGCATAGTGAGCCATTTCGTTCGCCATGTGCTGGCGGAACCGCATCTTTGATAAATCAACGCCAATCTTCTCCAAGAAGAGGTGAATTCTGGCAAGAAAGTAACCTAGAGTCTCGTTATCAACAAGACCTTCTTTGACGGCCTGACCAATGGCAACTTTCCGGGTAGTAGTCTTGCCAGAGAGCTGGGTGTCGCGATCCAACAGGACTAGTTCCACATGTGCCACATCCTGGAAGCGGTCGTGCTTCTTGCCGCCCTGAGGGTCGACAAAGTGCTCAATCTCGGCCATGAGAAACTCTCGGACTCGGAGAAGACCAGCGCGGGGGGAGATTTCATTTCTGTAGGATTTGCCGATGGAGGCAGAGGCGAATGGCATGTTGCCCTGGTTGTACTCGAGAAGCTTGGCGAAGTTGAGAAATTGACCCTGAGCGGTCTCAGGACGCAGATAACCGGGAAGATTGCTACTGGGGCCAATCGCAGTCTGAAACATGAGGTTGAAAGCGACAGGGTCCGAAGGCAGAACACCAGTGGCCGGATTCTTGAGATCGTACTTCTTGATCAACTCGCCGAGTTGGGGACCGTCGTAGTTGTCGATTCTGGCGAGAACCTCTTCGTACTCCTTGACCACCGCGTCATCCAGCTTCACGGCCTCGGACTTGGCCTTCTTCTTCTTCTTCTTGGGGTCATCCTTTTCCTCTACTTTTTGGCCGCGGGCCTCCTTATCACCGTTTAGTCGTGCTTCGAGGATAGCTTCGACGAAGTGATCTGCTCGCAGGATTTCGCCGTTCTTGGGGTCCTTGCACATCCAGTCGGCAAACTTGTCGACGTGGCCGCTCGTCTTGAGAACGTCATGGGGAGTCAAGACAGTGCAGTCCACCTCCAGCATGTCCTCCTCGAGAACGAAATGCTTGCGCCACAAGTCGACAATATTGGCCTGCAGAGAGCAACCAGGAGGCCCGTAATCGTAGAGACCGCCGACACCACCGTAGATTTCGAAAGAGGGCGTGTAGAACATGCGCCGCCTCAGCATGGCATCGAGGACGGGCTTGTCGAGGGGCTGGCCCTTGAGGGTAGTTGCTGTCGTAGTCATTGCGGCGGGCTGCTGGTGCTTTTGCGACTTTTGGACCTGGTAGGCGTTTAGAGCACGAGAAACGGACAGGCTACGCCGGCAGATCGACGAGGTGGGACGGGAACGGCGACAAGCGACCAAGTGCGATGTAGAGGACAACGCAGACACGGTCCAAGGTCGAATTGGCTTCATCCACTGCGACTTGATCACGGGGAAGTTTTCCGTGGCGTGAGTCACGACAAACTTGGCCGCACCTTGTTGATCCCTCCGTCCCAAGCAAAATGGTGGGGTCTGGTTGGAAGTATCTGGAAACGAGCTGCGGCACGCGAGACTCTCCAATGAACAGCAGAGCGTGGAGATCCACTTGTCGGTGTCTGGTTTCTGGCCCAATGCATGGAGACGGGAGCGGAGCGGGAGGAGCTTGGATCTGGGCTTTGACTGATGATGGCTGTGAAGAGCCCTGAAAGACAATATAATCCATTGATATTAATCTGTCTGTGATTACTTCCACTCCATTTCCAGCGATTTTCATCCCTTTCGCGGTGATTCCAAGATGAATAAATATCCAACAATCATAGACGCTTCTTGTGACAGTGTGCTTCTATGTGTCTTTCCAGCCTTGAATACTGCCTCAACGTTCTGCAGCTTTCGCCTGCACAAACAACACTCAATATGGTCTTGTCCAACAATCGTAACCATTTCCCAGGAACGACAGATCGATGATTTGATAGAACCAGGCACTGGTCATCCGTGAATATGCTCTCCAGCCAATCAGAGGCGAGATCATGCTCTCTGCAAGCGCGATTCACGCGGATCTTATCGAAGGACGACCCCACCTGCGATAAGCCTTAGCGGGAGAAGAGATCGATGTTCCCTTTTTTTTTTCGCCGCGAATCGATTGCTGGCTAGAACCTCAGACGACAAGACATCACATTGCGAGCAGCGCAACCCATTCCCCGCATCTCGATTCAGCGATTCGCGAACCCCTTTTCTCCTCTGCCAGGAACAAGAAAACAAAAACAACAGTCCCGAAAAACAAATAATCCCAAATTACACCCACGCAGCGTCCGCGCGAGCGAAGGCAACAAAAAACGAAAGAAAAGAGCAATGCGCCCGCTCACAGAACCAGAGACAAAGGTGCTCTTCACCAAACTCGCCAACTACACTGGCAACTCCCTCAAAAACCTCATTGCCCCCCTGGAAGATGGCGATCGATTTTGCTTCCGCTTGAACAAGGACAGGGTGTATTATGTTCGACTGTCTATGGCCAACCTCGCCACGTCGATAGCCCGTGACAAGCTTCTTTCTTTGGGAACCTGTATCGGTATGTCTCTGTATGAACGTGATCCAAGAGGAAGAATCCTCTCTCTCCCTCCCCTCCCCCCTTTGCGCGAA
>SRPW01001281.1:0-11073 GCA_018360225.1 Claviceps pusilla | reverse complement strand
TTATAACTTATAGCTTCCTTTTGCTAGGCTTTTAATATTATAGTGCTAAAGCTTTATGCTAAAGAACCTTACTTTAACTTTATAGCGTTACTTACTAAAGCTATTATAAAAAATATAGAATATAGCCTTTTATATAAGAGACTTAGGTATGCTAGAAAGGATTGAATAGTCTATGTATGTAAAGAAGCAGGTATATTAATTAATCTAATATCTTTAAGTAATTTTTACTGTAAAGCTTATTATCTTATAAAAGCTAACTAAATTATTTATTAAGAACTATAACTTAACGTTAACGCTTTTCTTAGGCGTGTTTTTTAGGATTATATTATATATAAACTAGAGGGATTTAGCGGTAAGAACTACACTTTATATACTATTAATGCTTTTACCTATTTTTACTAGGTTATTCTAATTATAAGTTATAAGAATTTATAGAAAGCTATAAAGGTATAGTAAACTACTGTAAAAAACGTAAGTAGTGGATTCACTATAAAGTGCTTCTATATTAATAATACTATAGAATTCCTAAGCAAAAAGTTTATAAATTACTGCTATAAGAAAGGCATTATTTATTGCACTAAGGCTCCTTATATTCCTGCCTATTAAGGCCTTATTAAAAGGGCTAGGAGAACCCTTATAGATATAGCTTAAGTATTAACTATTAGTGCTAAGCTTTCTAACATCCTTTAGCCTTATACTATAAAGTATACAGCTAAGATCATAAATATTCTGCTAATAAGTAGCACTCCTAGCGGAAAATCACTATAATAAGCTCTCTTTAACGAAATTAGGCTTATTAATAACTTATTAATTAAGAATCTTTGCATATAGGGGTGTATTGCTTATATATAAATCTCTAATAAAAGATATATAAAGGCATAGAAAATATCCCCTAGAGCAAAAAAGGGGCGCCTTATAGGTATAAAAGGTAATAAATATTATTTATTTAAGGTTTAGCTACCTAATAAAAGCTATATTATAAAGGTATAAGATATTTAATTTTAGAAAGACTCTATAATATCTTATAACTCCACTAACGAAACTAAATTTATTGCTAAATTAGTTAATTTAGTGTTTAAAGAAAAGGGCAGAAGGATTGTTACTCTACCTTTTGCGGATCTAGCGTATAAGGCTAACCCTTTGCTATAAGATAGGATTTAATAATATACAGTGTAGTCTAGTACTATAAATGCCTTATAAGGTTATAATAACACTAAAAACACATTTAGGGGTGACCTTTTATTTAATTAAATATACTAAAGGTTAACTACTCCTCCTAGTAAACCCCCTTTATATTATCTCTTTAGTTTATTAAAAATAATATTAAAGAACCTACTAGAATTATAGTAAAAGAAGTAGCTTATTATATTTAAGTAACTTAAAGAACTAGTTATTAACCCTAATAAATATAAAACTAAGGCTCTTTTTAAGCCTATTCCCTTTATTAAAGATATAGAGATAACTAATACGCTATATAATGCAAATTATACTAATATAAACAATGTTATTATAATAGCTAAGTTATTAGAAGTAGTTGCTAATAAAGTAACTCTTTTATTTTAAAAAGATAAGATATAATAAGTATTAAAGAATTATAGAGAGAGGATTATATGCTCTTAAAGCTTAAAGTCTGTTAACTAAGAATCCTTATCTTTCTAACCTAGTATATAACAGTTATTGTGTATAGGTATATGTAAAGATTATCTATATATTGCAATATATAGTTAAAAATGTGCTTTTCCTAACAGCTCTATAGAGCCTAAATAATTAAACCTTATATATTATAATAACAATGCTATTTATAACTTAGATAACTCTATAAACCCCTTATATTATATAATAATAGTGTAAGCAGTGAGCGTAGCTAAAATAAAGATATATATACTATTAAATTAGTTTAAGGCACATAAGCTACTTAATTATTAAACCTTTTAGCGGCTAGCTAAGATTAAAGAACTATAAAAAATATAATAAAAAGATAGTTAGTGTCTTATATATATACCTAAGAATGCTATTATTTTTAATAGCTAGTGGGTTTATACTATTAAATATTCTATTAATAGACTACCTTTTCTAAAGGCTTGCTAGGTTATTTATAGTAACTAACACTTTAAAGTCTTTAATGCTTAAAACCTCTATACTATAGTGGCATACTTAGTTTCTCTATACGTTTTTTATATAATTATTGCTATTTTTAACCTTAAGTAGCAGCAGTGTAATATAGTTAATGCCTTTCTAAATATAGAGGCTAAAACTAAGGTCTTTATAAGGCAGCCTTATAGCTATAAGGATATATTAGAATAAGTGTGCTACCTTAATTATACACTCTATAGTCTTTTAATATCCCCTCTTTAGTAGCTTAATAATATTTTTATTAAGCTCTTTAAGCATAGCTTTTAGCGCCTTTCTAGTAAGTTATGTATTTTTACTTATAATAACTTTATTTTTCTTCTTCTTTATATTAATAATATTATTATAGTGGCTTTCTTAAATGCTATTATAGACTCTATACTTAATATGCTAAAATTATAATATAAGCTTAAGCGCCTAGGGATAGTCTAAATATTCCTAAATATATAATTTAAATAGAATTATAACTATTAGACTATTTTACTTTATTAGGAGAAATATATTAATTTTATTTTTTAATAGTATTGTTGGGAATAACTCATAAAGGGAAAACAAATACTAAAATGCATGCATAACAAAAACAACGTAAAAAGTGTGGTTCTCGATTATCTATCTTCTAAGCTAAGAGCTAAGCTCGTGAGGTGAGGAAAAAGGTGGTGTTGTGGCCACGCGTGCGGTCAGCAGTGCAGCCAATCAGACCGCGTGCATCGTTGTGGCGGACCCACCCGGTTGCCCACACACGCTGCACCCGGCGTTTTGCCTGCACTAAGGTTTTGCCGTTAAGAGCAATTCCAACACTAGGGAATTCTCTCTTTTTGTGAGAGGAATTACTTAAAGAGTGGCTAAAAAAATAAATAAAAATCTTAGTTAAAGAAAGTGTTATTAAGTGGATCCCACTAAGGAAATAGAGGGATATAATTAGTTATAGCGAGGGATCCTACTAGTTATAGTTATTATCATTATCTTTGCATAGCTTACGCACGCTTCACCCACCCTTTAATCCAAATATTAACTTTATTAGTGTTAATAAAGGTTTCCAATGCTTTATTAGGTAAAGCCTTCGTTATAGCATCCGCAATGTTATTATTCCTATTAATCCAGCGGATTTCCATAAGTTCGCAGCATTCATACAATTACTAAAGAGCCATAATGTCAATTATTAGGCGTTTTTCTTTAGTTATGCCCAGCTTCACAAGGCACTCATACAGCAAAAGTAAGTCAGTGCAGATTATCGTCGGAATTTAGGGAAATTCAAGGCATTCTATAAGGGTATTTAAGGTTATGCCAATAGCGTAGGCCATATCAGCACCTTACACCATTCCATACAGCTCAGAAGCAAGTGCACTCCTCATAACTCTCTTACTTTTTATAGAGCTATATATAATAATATTCCCACAAAGTTCAAATTTAGCACTCTCGCTACTTTTAGTCTCATTACTAATAATAATCACAAAGCCTATCTAAGAGCTTAGGTCCTTATTATTCGCAAAAGAACCGTCAATAAACACATAAAGTGCTGCCATTAGCAAATTTATTGCAAGATACCTCAGACCACAGTCGGCATTATCAATCTGCCATTGGAGTCTCTTATTAAGCTTATTTATATCAGTTCGGTCGGGTTCTTGGGCTTAAGCTACCACAGAAAGGTCGTAGGCTGCCTCAGGTTAGCACACAGTCGAGATATAGGCTCCTTAAGCACGTTCCTCAACATATTATTACTTCGCAGCAGGATCGTTAGCTTCAACAGTTTTAAGGTTATTACTCTAGCCTTTTTAGGTCAATATAACTATGCCATCACCGTTATCAGTCAAGATACAACCATTAAAAATAAGGGGACTTTCCAGGGTCAGCTTTTGCTTAGGTTTCGCCGCAAAGTTAGCCTTTTAAAGCTCAGCCTCTTCTTTATTAAAGAAAGTAAGGTTGCTAAGTCTAAGTGTATTGTTGGTTTACATGCTAACTACCCTAAAGCAGTCAGTATTGCCTAAAGTAATAAGAAGGCATAGGTCATAGCTAGATGTGCTCATTTAGAGTTTTTCTTTATAGTGCTTCAAATAGGTTGCCCACCAGTATATTCCAGCTTCCACAATTCTATACAACAGCTTAATAACTTCCATTATTATGCCTTTTAGGTACAAATGCTCAATTTGCTTCAGCAGTCTTGCGAGTATCAGCCTACTAAGGTTGGTCTGTAATTAAACGTATACCTACGTAATATCTTAAAGCCAAAGGAAAATTTTCTCTAGTGCTAGTAAGGGTGCTAGTACTACAATCAACCTCTAGCTTGCCCTTTAAATCATTAGGGACTATGTGAGAATCAGCGTTTTCTCATAGTCACTATGCCCTTAGATCACAAACCTTGATTTCTCATACGGCTAGTCAGTCCCTTTACCCTTAACTTCCCGCACCATACAAGAGTGAAAGAGGCGTTGATTTCCATGCTCTTCTTCGTTAAAAGTCACGAATTTAAACACGCCTCTCACCAACAGTGCGTTAATCTCAGCTTAGTCCAACTTCTTAAAGGGTTCACCTTCCATAGTAATTTTGCCTTGCCTTCTAAGGTCCACTATAAGCTAGGCATTATTCTTTTCCTTTACTATAATAAAAGCCACAGCAGTAGCCTAATACCTTAGAGTTACTAGTTCCTCCCTCCTATCATTAAATTCCTCCTCTTCCTCCCCTATATACCGCTCCTTTTTAACCCCTTCTCCCTCTACACCTTTATCCCTATTCTCCTCTTCCTCCCCATAGCCTATAGCCTTCCTTGTCACTTCTAAGCCCTTCCCTAGAGGGAAGGGTAAATTATACCTTAAGCTACTAATATATACACTAGGGCTGTTATAGGCAGCGATAATAAATTCACCCAGCGCCGTTAATCCCTCTAGCACCACCCCCCCCCCTAAATTCCCCTAGCACTATTACCCTTTTATTATCCTCCTCTTACATGCCTCTCTTCCAGTGCTAGCTCCTTCTCTTTCCTTTAGCATATTACAAGGGGTTATAGTAGATTTGCCTTTATAAAGAGGCTCCCCTAAAGGGTACTCCCCCTCTCTAGTCTAGCCCCCCTTTTTTACTCTAGCTAGAGATATCCTAAATTCCCCCTATATTACTAAATTCCCTAGTATATTATCCCTATATTCCTTCTCTTTAGTACCTCTCTTCCTAATAGATCCTTTATAGAAACTAACGGAATTCCCCTCTAAACACCTACTGCTATAGAAGGCAGCAGGGGACTGCCTTAGCAGCCTATTAACTAAGAAGGCAACAGGGTGCTTCCTTAGTTAGCCCCATAGCCTTCAGCCTATCTTCCTTAGCCCTCTAGCTTATAGGCATAATGTCACCTCTCTACAGTCCTTAGTGTGGGAAAAACGCTTTCTTAGGCATCCTAGGCCTTAACGGTAGGTTTAAGGGGTCTCTTTATCCTCTATAGTTACCTTATAAATGCTATATAGCTCCTCTTCCTCTTCCTCTATAATGTCTAGAGCGTAGTTAGGTATCTTAGCACGTATATAGGGTTTCATAACAGTGCTACGGAACCTTACTACGCTATTAGGCATTTCCACTATGCATATTTTGCTATTAATATCTAGAAGCTTATAGAGGCTATACTAGCTGCCTTTCTTACGCTAAACGCAAACCTCCAACTATAGCGTTAGTTAATAGGTCAGTCCTATATTAGGTCTATAACAGGCATAGAGAGCATTAGTAACTTATTGTCTTACAAAGCATTTCTAGGCTTCATTAGTAGCCTTATAGAGGATTATAGCTCTTTTAGCAACTAAGAAGCTTAGGGGTAATTCATTTATTAGGCGTAAATACACGCTAAACACAAGCAGGGTAGGAACAAGGCCATCAGGCCTAGCAGAGTCATTAACAGCTTTAACAGCCATCTAGAGGCGTTGCGGAGGGGTAAGGATGTTGCCAACCTCACTTTTAATAATATCGTACACTCTTCTTAGCGGGGCGTAATACCTCTTAATCTTACCAATGCTTTAGTAGGCTTCCACAGGCACCTTATTAGTATTAATAGCCAGAAGGCATGCTAAATACTTAAACTTAGCAGATGTAAAATTCTTTCTAGCATCGTAGATAATCCAGTTAGGCAGGCTAAGATATATATTAATCCAGCATTCTTTAAGGGCATTCTACACGTCGTAAGCCTTCTATTTCTATAGCTCGAAGAATCTAGCTACTTAGAATGCAGTTGCCGCATTAATAACGTATAGAACAGGCTAATTATTAATCTAGAGGATATTAACAAGAATCTTATAGTTAAAGTTAACATTATCCTTAAGGGAAAACTTAAATTAGCCTAGGGCTTTACTATTCATCTAGCAATAGTGGCATTCCTTTATAAGTTTCCATATTAGGTCAATGTAAGCCTCTTCACTAGCACGCTCTAAGAGCTTTACAAGCCTATTAATGGAGGGGTGGCCGAATCTCCGGTAAAGTTGACGAATTTCAGTCTTAGAAAGGTAGAATGCAGCAGCTTCTTTAGCTTTAAAAGTCCACCAAAAATATCCCCATTTCCTCACAATAGGAACTCTCTTTTAGCCCTAAATTAACACGTTTTAGAGGTTATTAAGCTTTACACCCATTCTATCCATATCTAATATATAGAATAGGAATAGGGTTAACGTATTAAGAACATAGAAAGCAATGTCGCTAAAGACTGTAGGAACCCGGAGGATTCCATAGGAAGTTGCCAAGCTAGCACTAAATGTAACATTATACAGCTAGGCCTCTTCAATTTAAAGGTAAGGCATTAGTCTAATAAGGGCCTTAACCTAGGCGATTCTAGCAGTTAAGATTCCGGTTACACCGGTATCTAGGAGGATACTATAGAAGACCTCTTCTATGTATCTCTCTTCTAAAATAAAGCATTAGTAGTCGTCAGATACAACAGAGGTTTGGAAGTCCTCGCCAGATATTCCATGCATAAATGCCTAGTTCTTAAGGATTCTGGATAGGGATATCCCATAATCCTTTAAGGGGTTTTTATCAATATTATTATCGGTCGGTGAAGTCGGAGCGGTCAGAAAAAACTAAGTATACGTAATTTAGGGAGGATTAGCCCTTTGCTTATATGTTCCGGATGTGAAAAACGCATTTATAGATTCCCAGGCGTAGTCCCTAGTATCATTATCGTCATCCGTAGAGCTTTTATCATCATCGTCTTCCTTAGAAGGACCTTTAAGGGCCTGCAGGAAGGCAACGAATTTCTTATTAGTTAGAGGGGTTTTGTGCTTACTGCTTTTCTACCACTTCTCTTTTGCCTTTTACTGCTTGTATTAAGGGTGGTTTATAGACTAGCACCCTTATTTGCCACAGATAAAGCATTTCCATAGGAAGGGGGAAGAATGTAGAGGTTTCCCGCAATTTAGGGCTCTAGATTAGGGAGTTGCTGTAGCTCTTCCATATCTTCTATCTGTAAACAGTGTTTCATTGCTCACAGAAGAGGTATTGCCTTCCATTATCCATTATACAGAGGTAATAGCCTCTTTAACACGAAAGCATTTCCTAAGGTCACCCATAACCCCTTTATAGGTTAGCAAGTAACTGTAGAGGGCATTGCGGCACTTAGGAATGCTACTAACAGAAGTAAGGAGTTACTAACGAAGCTATGTATTAACTGTAGAAGAGTTAAAAAGACCACAATAGATTTTCTTAAGGTTTTCAATAAGAATGTCTAAGCATTACAGCTTAGTCTTGTTAGGGTTGTCATTAATAACCTTCTAGAGGGTCATAGTATTCCACTTAATTCTATAGAAGTATTGGTTACTCTTAGTTTTAAAGTTATCCTTTATATAGGCAGTGAGCTTATTAAAAGAGAGTCTTTTGTAGGCTAACTCATCTAAATAGTATATAAGAGCATCCTCTGCCAACATAATTAGAAAAGCACGGTTCTAGATTTCTAAAGGGATATTGTTATGGATACACCTATCCTAGAAGATGTTCACCTTTAGGGTAAGGAAATTATACATTTTCCCAGTGTATTTATCCTCTTTTATGTATGCCTTTATCAATTCTCCTAGAATTCGTTGTATTTAGTTATCTGGAATTCCACTAGGGTTGTCATTATACAGTGGATTCTAATAGACCTAGTTGTGTGGATTTCTATAAAAAGTCTTAGGGTTCTTCTTAAAGAAATCCCTTTACTAGCTAAATTAGTTAATAGGTATGTAAATAGGGAAATTAGGGTTAGGCCAAGGTAGGGGATAAGGAGGTTGTTAAGGGGGTCCATAAGAGTTATTATTTAGGTTTAAAGGTATTGAGGGAGGATAATAACTTATATTTAGGGGAGGATTCTATACAAACTGGCGTGGTTAGCCTAGTTATGGGTAAGGCTGGGGTATTGGAAGCTTTAGATAATAAGGGGAAGTCTTAGCCTTAGCGGAGGGGAATATATCCTTAAGTTATTAATCTGTGTATTCTAGTAACTTAAAGAGGGAAAGGGGAATTGAAGGTTGAATTCTCTTAATAAATAGAACCCTATTTTCCTATAGGAAGTCCCGGAAACCGCTTTAAAGATGTGTGCTTATCTTCTAAAAGTAGGAGATATTCTAGTCTTAGAAGTCTTCCTAAAAGTTGTTAATAAGCTCTTTTCTAGTCTATTCCTATAACTTATAGTAGTTAATAATGTATGCAATTTAGTTGTTAAGGACTAGCGTTGTTGTATTACTAAGGTTAGGGTTTTTGCAGGCTTCTTCCTATTCTAGTGAGATAGCACTATTAAACAGGTGAAGTCACTTTAGAAGAGAGTCTTTTAATAGGTAGACTAAGCTAGTGACTAATAGTGCTCTATTATTATTATAAGTCCTTTCCCGCATTTCTTATTAGATAGCTTTGTTAGGAGTTGGTAAAGCTATTGTTATTTCCTTAGTGGCTTTAGCAGCTAAATCTTCAAAGGTAACCCTTCTGTTTGTTCCTAAGGGAGGTTTCTGCCTTTAAAATATAGTTTCCTATAATGGACAGGATAGATACTAGCGTCCACTTAATAGTAAGGGCTTTCTCTATTAAAGTCTAACTCTACTAGTTATAGCAGAGTTTTCTTCCTTAGCATAGCAATAGGGGTCTTAAATACCTTAAAAGCTATCTCTTCTTTATGGTTAATCCTAGTAAATCTATAGTTATTGCTAACCACTGATCAGTGTTAGGAATAACTTATAAAGGGAAAACAAATACTAAAATGCATGCATAATAAAAACAATGTAAAAAGTGTGGTTCTCGATTATCTATCTTCTAAGCTAAGAGCTAAGCTCGTGAGGTGAGGAAAAAGGTAGTATTGTAGCCACGCGTGCGGTCGGCAGTGCAGCCAATCAGACCGCGTGCATCGTTGTGGCGGACCCACCCGGTCGCCCACACACGCTGCACCCGGCGTTTTGCCTGCACCGAGGTTTTGCCGTTGAGAGCAATTCCAACAAGTATAATACTTTAAGCCTAACCCCTGCTTATATACCCTAGCTACCTAAGGTTAAGATTCCTCCTAATTAAAAAGACCTTCTAATAGTTAAAATTCTTAAGAACTAGTAATATAAAATTAGTTGCTTTAACTAGCTCTTAATATATATAAGACCTAATATTATATATATAGTAAATAAGCTTAGTATAGTAAATCTAGCCCTAAAGTAGA
Source organism: Claviceps pusilla (assembly GCA_018360225.1). Lineage (NCBI taxonomy): Eukaryota > Fungi > Ascomycota > Sordariomycetes > Hypocreales > Clavicipitaceae > Claviceps > Claviceps pusilla. The sequence goes on along the minus strand of SRPW01001281.1, from coordinate 1,313 downwards.
TTTATATAAATTTAAAAAAGCACCTTTAAAGATATCTTTAAAGAATAAAGAATCTAGGAATTCTTCTTAGTAGTGTTATTAATAATAGCACTATTAAACACTCTTTCTAAGTCTATAGCTATAGCAATGCCTCTTATAGCAATAACCTTAATATAAGGTAATCTATAGCTAGTTATATTATACTAGTTAACGGTAGCGCTATTCTTTAGGCTTTAAAGTAATAATCTATAGTTATATTAAGCACTATAGAAGCTAAATTCCTTAATCTTATACCTATAGCGCTCTCTATAACCTAGGTCTCTTAATTAATTAAAGACTTTAGATTTAGTTAAGTCTACCTATTATTACTATTTATAAATAGTTAAAACGCTAAGGTAAATATACTAAATAAAAAGTATTATAGCTATATAAGGTATATTAATTTACAATATAAATAGATTATATAGAGAGCTTATAATAGCCTCTTTTACCTTAAGTAGGTTAGTACTAATTAAATAATTACTAATAGCTTTACTAAAGGTTTTAAGCGTAAAAAATATAGTAACTTTATATATATACTCTAAATAACCTTAAAGTCTAAGCTTCCTTTCTATAGAAATCACTAATTATATTCTAATATCTTTTTCTTTTCTCTTTTCTATACGTTTTTTATATATTTTTTACTGCTTATATATTAGCTTTAGTTATAACTTATTAACCTTACTAGAAGCCTAACCTTCTATATGCAAATTCCTTTAGATACCTTAATATATTTAATATTTTCTATATTCTACTCCTTTATAATTAGATATTATATATATTTAGTATAGGCTAGTTATTTAGCTATAGGGGTGGTGTTATATATTGTGGGATCCCTAGGTTCCTCTTAGCCTAAGCTCCTTAGACCCTACAGACTATAATGCCCTAGTTTAGCCTTATATATTAGGCATCTGGCTAGATATGCCTATACCATACATTTTGTGTGGTGTGAGCATTCCTAGATAGATCATCAATACATATCAGCTCCTTCTGGATGTAACAACAAGGAAGGAGCGAACCGGGCGGGACTTGTCTTGCGTGTCTGGCGTGCATGGCGCTGCGCCTTGACAGCCGACTTGGAGGAAGTGAACGGCCGAAACAGCTGGCAAGTTGGGGGGGGGGGAAGAAGAAAGGTAGAAAATAGACGAACAACACACTTATGTAAGTACATACATAATGATATAAAGATATATATGTGTGTGTGTGTATGTATGTATGTATGTATGTATGTATGTATGTATGTATGTATGTATGTATGTATGTATGTATGTATGTATGTATGTATGTATGTATGT
>SRPW01001280.1:0-11075 GCA_018360225.1 Claviceps pusilla | reverse complement strand
AAAAAAAAAAAAAAAAAAAAAAAAAGAGTAACCTCTAAAATGAATTATAAAGTAGGTTTAAAAAAAAAGTAACCTTCTATGAAACATAATAAGAAGAAGAAAGAAAGAGAGAAAAAAACGGCGCCACACAGGACCAGACTCCATATCTGCGTCTTCATCTGTCTGCGTCTCGTCTCCGGGAAATGCATCGTATTCTGTGCATCATTCGCACGCATCCACTCACCCTTGACACCAATTGACCTCACAGACCTCAGCGGACTCGGCAGATTGGCGGAGACATTGGCTCTAGCACCAACTTAGTCTCCGACTCTCTCTCTCTCTCTCTCTCTCTCTCTCTCTCTCTCTCTCTCTCTCTCTCTCCAGCGTCGTATTCCCATGTTGAGGAAATTCCTATCTTGGGCCAGGACTAACCCCTCACGGTCATGTGGCAACACGAACGAATTCGAAAGCGACGAGTCGGGCACTCGGGAGTCGCGGGGCATGTGATCAGCCGCGCGGTATTAAACGGTGGGGGGGCGGAAGGAATATGCAAGGTAATCTGTCATTATTCCTGTGGTCGCTCTTTCCCAACGGGCATTTTGCTCGGCCGTTTTTATGGCCTGATGTGGTTGCTGCAGACTGCAGACTGCAGGTGCGAGTCTGCTCTAGTACCTAGGTACTTTTTCTCAACCGAGTTTTTACCCAATATTGAATGAGAATGGACATTCATGAAGAAGCGAGGTGTTTGCACAGTGCCCACGCAAAGATACGACCTCGCCCCCTCTCGCATCTGGTATTCTTGTCCCCGAATGGACCTTGTAGACCGGAATGATCAATCTATTGATAGATGAAACCCGTTATTCCCATCGTTGCTCCCACGACAAGAAAATGTTGCCGCCGACCTGCAAAGTCGGGCGTTAGTACTTACCACTTGGTGCGGGACAGACTCCAGACGGTTGCCACAACGGCGAGACGATGACATTCGTCATGATCACGATTCAGACTCACGACTCACGACTCACGGGGATTCACTCAACTGTACCACCAATGCATTGCATCAAGCATCAAGCATGCGGCAGGTCGCACGCACGTCACATGGGCCGTTGCTGTCAAGCTTATGCACGCACAACAGAATTCGACGGTGATGTCTGCTTGCTGCGTCGGATCAAGACTCCAGGTACCTAGGTGCCTAATCGGAACCAGACTACCAGATCATAAAGACAACTGCTCCCGGTCGGTATCTGCTCCGGCACTGCTCCGGCACTGCTCAGATCAAGTCTCTATTTGCCCATCGTGCGACCCGAAGCCATTCACATTGATAGCTCGGAATCTGGCACAGCATTTGCCCATTCCGACGTCTGCCCGTGGTTGAGCACCAGATACAGCAATGAGAATTTTTTTTTTTTTAAAAAAAAAAAAAAAAAAAAAAAAAAAAAAAAAAAAAAAAAAAAAAGGGTTCAAACTCCAGTCCCTCTGGTAGCTGTCGTGCTGACATGTCGCACAATCCTCAAAATACTGGCCGGTCGTGACAAGTTATTTTGACTTTTTGGTCTCTGCTGTGGACGTCACCGCCATCGAAAATGTAAGCGACTTGGAAGTTAGGTGGACCATGAATGACATGGACCAGTCTCAACATAACGGCGACACGCGGCCCCACAAAGGCCGCGACAAACAAGTCATCATCCCCCCTGTCCGGGGATAATTGCATTGAAACACTGGATAGACGATCCAACCAAACATCCGTCCTTGTTCATTATTATCTTGTCGTTGTCATCAGAAAGCACTGTCCTCAACGACGCCTCCCACCCGCGCCACAAGGTTCGAGACGGGATCCCCCCATTTTCACTCATCAATCCATGATTAGTCACTGTCCATAGCGTGGCGAGATTGGCGATTCGATCATTGATATTTTAATTGGATTGTCGCGACCGCCAAGACGTCATCCCAACGTTGGCGCTTGGGACTCGGAGTATCCGGGACAGTTTTTTTTTTTTTTTTTTTTTTATCTTTCTCTCTCTCTTTTTCTTTCTTCATCTTCTTTTCCTTTTTTTTTTCATTTCCCTCTCGTTCATGTTGATTTCTCCATTCCTGTCTCCTGCTTCGCTCCAACAGGAAGAGCCGGCCTCCTCGCCGGCCCTGCGATCCATTGTCACGGCCCATCCTCGCATCACACATGGCTGAATGGCATCGGCTCTAGCCAAGAGCCCGACGACGCGCGATTCGGAGCACATGTCTCCCACGACTTCCACACGGTCGTCCGACCAAACCGCCACCGCTGCCGTCACACCACCCAAGAAGCACGCGAGCCACGAGTCCGGGCGTCGCAGCGACGACGATGAAATGGCCTCGTCCGTAGCCTCGGCCAGCTCCGTCACCTCTCCGCCGTACTGGTTGACCACGCACAACCATCAGCGGAACCGCTCCGCCGATTCGATCCTGCCTGCCGGGGCTATTACCCTGCAGGACAACGAGACGAGCGAGCACGACGACCGGAACAATGCGTGCTGGGCCAAGAGCGTCGACATTGTGGATTACACGGTTGTCAATGGGGGGGCGACGAGCGTTGGGGCGTTTGTGGTGTGGAATGTTCGGGTTGAGACTCTGAATGTAGGTGGATATGATGTCTGAAAAGAAGAAGAGAGGAAGGAGGAGGAGGAGGAGAAAGATGAAAAAGAAGAGAAGAAAAAAGACGAAGAGACAAGACGAAGAGACAAGACGAAGAGACAAGAGGGGAAGGAAAAGCGAAAGAAGAAAGAAGAAAGAAGAAAAAAACAAAGCGAAAAAAGAGGGACAGAGAGAACCATGCCATGAGGCTAATTTCATGCCAGAGAAGCTACATGAACGTTCGCAAGCGATACTCTGAATTCGACGACTTTCGCACCAAGTTGGTCAAGACGTTTCCCCATTTCGAGGCCGCGGTACCCGCGTTACCGCCCAAGAGCCTGATATCCAAGTTTCGGCCCACGTTTCTGGAGAAGAGAAGAATAGGTCTTCAATACTTTCTCAAGTGTGTTTGACTAGCCTTTTTTTTGTGTGTGTGTGAGAGAGAGAGAGAGAGACAGGAGTGGTTGAGAAATGCTGACACTGCGTAGCTGCATTCTGTTGAACCCGGAATTTTCAGGATCTCCAGTCCTTAAAGAATTCCTCTTTGCCTGACTCCTGCAACGGGAGAATTATGACGACTTCAAGCGGACGTTGGCTTCCACGTCGCATAACGAATGCCGTGTTGGCGCCACTCCCTTTCGCCATGCGGATTGACCCGTCTGGGCTCTTGTACGAAAACGCAACGAGACGGCACGACCAGAGTGCGCGACAGATGGATATTGTTGACATGAACATTTCTTTTTTCTTGACTTGTATCAAGGGATATTGTTCAAATATTTTTTTTCTTTCCAGATGTCGTACTCCGTTACCATCTCACCCGAAACCATTTATATTCTTACCTGGATCTCCCTCGGACATTGCATCACGCACGAGCGAAAACGGGCCATGGGCGCTGGACGCAACAATGGTTTTATTTGTCGTTTATTCTTTTCCCGCCATGGTAGTGGAGTCTCGAGGTGGGCAACGTTGTGGCTTGGACATGATGGATGTACGTGTTTGCTCAGCCTCGGACATGGCGGGGATGGATGGGATGGATGCAGGGCACGGGACGCGGCGCACACCGGACGATTTCCGAGACGGTGTCCATTTACGCCGAGCGTGTTTGACGTTACCAAGGATACGTGCATCAGAGTAAATAACATGCCAGGTATGTAACCAATACAGTTGTACGTCGTGGTACCGTAGATTATGCACAACGTAAGCGCGGCCGAGAACCGTCGAAACGTCCCAACCATGGTGGCAGCGTTATCAGCTCTGCCTGTGCAGCAAGTCGGTGTGTCCCGACTCTGGCTTACCTGGGTCTGGTTCTGGACTCTCGATTCTGACTGTTGGTCAACTGCGCCCCAGACTGCCCCAACTTCCATGGACCAAAACTCGGGTCAAATCTCCGCCAGCACCGGGGGTTGTGGTGTGGTTCCCCGGTGAGAAATTGCGTCATCGTCACGGGACCGTCGCATGCTACACCTGCTTGTGTCCTTTTTCTTTTTCTTTTTCTTTTTCTTTTCTTTTTCGTTTTTTTTTTTCTTCTTACTTTTTCATCTTCAATCTTGTGCTTTTGTTGTTTCATTCCCATGGGCTTCTTTTGATGGAGACAGCTGGGACCGCTCTCGAGGACGTCGCGACTCTCGACACATGCATTGCATGCAAAGCCTTGATCTCTCTTCATCTCGCTCACGCTTCACGGCCAACGCGCATGTCCATCAAGAGCCGATGCTGCACGTACATGCATACGAAACGCTTTCCATTTCTTCAGACCGAACACGTCTCGTTTCTTCACTTTCTTCACACCGCTCCGTCAGTCACCAGCTCAACAGGGCTCATCCACCCCCGGTCCACGTTCCAGGAACCAGATCATCGTCGCTAGATGACGCCAGGGCCCAAGTGATGCCCGTTGAGCCAAGCGGGCGAGGAACAGGCCGGGACGAGGCGGTATATTTCCATGTACACACGTACACAGCGGGCGCATGTCCATGACGCCATGTCCGCCGACAGCGCCGTCTCCTCATCCGTCCCCAAGACCAAGGAGTACATGGACTCCCTGGTGCTGCCGTCGCGGCGTCAGTTCGAGCACATAGCCCAGGTCCAGGAAGAAAAAGAGGTGCAGGCTCGTCGTCGGGCCCGCGAGCACTGGCGCCAGCGCTCTGCGTCGACGACATCCGCGTCCGGCGCCCGGCGGCAGCAGCGACAACATGGCCGCCCATCCGATCCCCGGATGACGGAGCGGACCCGGGACCAGGCCGCCCAGGTCATACAAAAGACGTTTCGGGGGTACCGCGCCCGGCGGGAGCTCCGGGGGTACAGCCTGAGTGCGAGCACGCGGTGGGTGGCGGCCGTCCGGGAGGCACAGTTTCGGCAGAGCACGAAACCGCGCGCTTCTTCGACCGCCGGCGAGGGTGCTACTGCCGGCGAGCTGCTCGGGCTGGACGATCCGGTCGACTACCGACCCGTCAGCGCGCGGCAGAAATGGAAACGGGTCAGCGTGGTGGCCCGGCGCGCGGGACACGATGACTCCGACTCCGAGTCCGAGTCCGAGTCCGAGTCCGATTCGGCCATGGACATGGACATGGACATGGACATGGAAATGGAGGACGAGCAAGGGCAAGGCGGGGAAGAGGCCTTGTCGCCCGAGGCCAAACTGGCCGCGAAGCAGCGCAAGGAAAAGGCCAAGGCGGAGCGGCGCCGGGCCGCGCGCACCATGGGCCTGCAGTACTTTCTGGAAATGGTGGACTCGAAGCACCGCTACGGGAGCAACCTGCGCATGTACCACGTGGAATGGAAAAAGTCCGACACGACGGAGAACTTCTTCTACTGGCTCGACTACGGCGAGGGCAGGAACTTGGAGCTGGATACCTGCCCCAGGCACAGGCTGGAGAGGGAGCAGGTGCGGTACCTGTCCCGCGAAGAGCGACAGTACTATCTCGTCCGCTCCGACGCGGAGGGGCGGCTGTGCTGGGCCAAGAACGGGGCACGGATCGACACGACGGAGCGGTTCAGGGACAGCATACACGGCATTGTGCCGGTCGATGATGCGACTCCCGCGTTTAGTCCCGGTGAGGCAGCGCAGCACGTCCATCCGATGGATGACAAGACCAGAGACGATGACAAGACTAGAGATGACAAGGCCAGAGATGACAACACCAGGGATGACAACACCAGGGATGACAACACCAGGGATGACAACAACAACAACAACTACCGTGGTTCTTCTGGTTCAGACGTCCCCGCCCATGCAAAGCGCGACGCCGACCGAGCCGCCAAATACGCCCACGCCAGCATGGACGACGACTCCAAGGGCGGCGCCCTCAAAAAAGTGACGCACCTCTCCGCATCCACCATCTTCAACCAACTCCTCCGCAAATCCGTCAAGAAAAACACGTGGATCTTCGTCGCCGACACCTCCTTCCGCCTCTACGTCGGCATCAAGGACTCGGGCGCCTTCCAGCACTCCTCCTTCCTCCAGGGCAGCCGCATCTCCGCCGCGGGGCTCATCAGGATCAAGGACGGGCGGCTGAGCTCCCTGTCCCCCCTGAGCGGGCACTACCGGCCCCCCGCGAGCAACTTCCGCGCGTTCGTGGCGAACCTCAGGCACGAGGGCGTGGACACCTCCCACGTCAGCATCTCCAAGAGCTACACCATCCTGGTCGGGCTCGAGACGTACCTCAGGACGCGGCGGAAGGGCAAGGAGCTGGTGGGCAAGCTGGTCCGGGGCAAGGAGAAGGTGTTGGCGCCGGCCGAGGTGAGGAGGAGGGACGAGGCGCAGGTGGATCGGAGCCGGAGCGCCGCGAGGGAGAGGGAGGTGTTGAGGAGGGAGGAGGAGGAGGAGGAGGAGCGGAAGACGTCGAAGACGCTGAAGAGGAGGGCGGAGAGGGCAGTGGTGGGCAAGATGAAGAGTTTGTCTGTGGGGAGAGGGGATATCTAGGAGGACCTAGCTAATTGGTGTGATGTGTTGTGCTGTGATTTTGTGATTTTCGTATACCCTTTTGGAGCGGATAGTAAATTCCATCTTTTTTTTTAGTTTAATAGCTTTTTCATCTAATTCTATCTTTTTTTTTTTTCCTCTCTCTCTCTCTCTCTCTTTTTTTTTCTTTTGTTTTTCTTTTATTTTTTTCTTTATTTTTCTTTTATTTTTCTCTTTATTTTTCTCTTTATTTTTCTCTTTATTTTTCTCTTTATTTTTCTCTTTATTTTTCTCTTTATTTTTTCTTTTTTCCTTTTTCCCTTTTTCTATACACCACTTAACCCATTTACAAAAATGTTAGCAAGGATAGTGACGTGTTTGTTCATGGTCCTCGCCCTCGTCTTGATGCCTTGGTGCAGGGTAGCTGGCGCTCCCGGATGCGGGGTGCACGAGTGACCTAGTGCACTGATCATCGAGTCCAGTCTATCCAGTGACTGTGTCCGCTCAGAGTCGGGGGCTCTTTCCATTCGCAGCAGCCAGCCAAGACTGTCTATTGATGCCCAGATACGGGCCCGGAATAAAAAAACCAAAACCAAGAGCAAAGCAGGACCAAACCAAGACCAACCAAGACCAAAAGACCAAAACCAGGACCAAAAACAAACACAGACACAAAAACAAATAGAGGGCGTGCATTCAGCGCCTCTTGGTCGTCTGCACAGAGCAAAAATACAGGAAAAAAAAAAAAGAAGAAGAAAAAGAGAAAACGAAAAGCGTAATCAATCAACCATCCATCCGCCTCGACCCAGTGCATTATTCTACACCGGACGAAAGAAGAAAGAAAACAGAAGAAACGAAGAAGAGAAGAAGAGAAGAACAAAAGAAAAAAAGAAAAGGAAAAGGGAAAGGAAAAGGGAAAAAAGAAATTTTTTAAAAAAAAGGAAAAAAAAAAACACCAGAGGATAAATTGCCATACTCGACCTCTGTCTGTGACAGACAATGCCTGGCCGCGCCCGCATCGCCAATGGCTTCCGTCACGCGCTCCAACCGGCGAGCTGAGGGCCTTGACCATGCACATCATGCACATCACGCCCATCACACTCGTCACACTCATCACACTCATCACACTCATCACGCCCACCACGCCCACCACGCCCACCACCTGAATGCCCACGGCCTCAGACCCCTCGAGCTGTATGCGGCCCATGATGGCGGCGAGGAGAACCGTCCGAAGCGAACCCTCGAGCCGCCCGATTGCCATATTGATGCCCTGAAACCCAAGAAGACGAGGATTGCCGTCGAGGTTCTCGGGCGTCAGCAGCAGCTGATGCTGCCAACACAAGCTGTCCAACCTCCGCTGGTGCTGCGACCGCCTGCCACGATGCCTGTCCCTGCCTTGTCGTCGCCGTCCACCAACATCACCACCACCGCCGCCACCACGAACAAAAATGCAACCGGAAACACTTTTTCGTCGATACAACAGCCGTCTCCCATCATTTCGCCATCTCTTACCACGCCTGCTGCTACAGCAGCATCCGATCCTCCTCCTCCTCCTCCTCCTCATGCTCCCTCTCCAATACCGTCCCATTCTCTCGGATCGAAACCCGCCGACGACGAATCTCATCTTGGAAAACACCAACAAACAAAGGCCGTCAATGCCTCCAAAACTCAGCATCGGAAGCCTGCCGCCGCTCCAGAGCAAGGTCGTAAACTTCGCTCACAAGAAGCGACCCGGTTCAAGAGTGACCTGAGTGCGTATTTTCCAGAATACGACGAAGTCATTGGAAATGATCCCAAGGAGCAGCGTATGTTGTTTTCATTCTTGTCATTTCTCATCGAACACGGCTTGTGCCTTTTGTGGGTTTGGTCAAGTGCTGACGCCATGTTCCCAGATCTAATCAATCTCGATACCCCGATTGTGGTATTCGACTCGAATCCTTGCCATCTGACTCCAGAAATACAACGAGTTGGCGCTCGATCCATACAACAGCGGACTCGCTTCGCGCTGGACACCCCCGTCGTCCGGGGATACGGAGACTCGCTCTTCACAGACGTGTTTGATTCGCAAAGAATTGATTTCCGATTCCTCGAAACCCAACATAACAGCAAGAAATCGGACGATCCGCTGCCAGACCGTCTGTTCGAATCGTCACATAAACGCGCCGAGAGACTAGAGCGATCCATACGAAACACGGAAAAGGGCCGGGCTCAGCATGAAAAGGACCAGATTATACGATTGCTCGAAGGGCTCCAAGGTCCTGACTGGTTGCGGATCATGGGGGTAAGCGGTGTCACGGAAACGAAAAAGAAATCCTTTGAGCCGGCCCGCATGCATTTCATCAAAGGCTGCCAAGCCATTTTGGAAAAGTTTCGAACGTGGAACTTGGAAGAAAAGCGTCGCAAGCTCGAGAAGGAGAAGGCCATCCAAGCTGAACAACAAGCAGCGTTGGAGCAAGAGCGGCAGCAACACGAGCAAACAAGACGTCCCAAGAGTGAAATAGAGGACTCGGAGGACGACGACGAGGATGATGATGATGATGATGATGACCATGACGATGACGACGACGACGACGACGACGACGACGACATTGCAGATGAGACATGCTCTCATCTCGGCACGAGCGAAGCGAAGCGGAATCACGTGGACGAGATTGACGATTCAGAAGAAGTTGTGACATGGCAAAGCGACACGAGCGACGCTTCTCCTGCCAAGCAGCTGCGTCAGGAGGCCTTGGCAAGATCCCATCTGGCCTCCTCGAGTGCCAAAAAGTCCAAAGGGCCCCACCGGTCAACCGCCTCGAAACATGTTGATCCGCCGAGAGAATTCACTTCGTTCTTTAGCAAGAAGTACGAGCGGGAGAGTTCCCTGAACCGTCCCCGGCGTGCCGGCCGAAAGGTGCTTGCCTGGGGCCACCCGGTCCCGGACATGGACCAGGCCGATTTTGTTCTGCCCGAGGAGTATCGCGACGAAGAGCGCCTCAAGTCGCGTGCTCGCAAGAAGCGGAGAGATAAGCGTCATAGTCGAACATGATGTATCATGAGCTGCGTGCTTGCGTGCGTGTATGAAAGAGAGAGTCTGTATGAGAGGGTGTGCGTGTATGTGCGAACATATCATGTTACGTGTTTCAAAGGCATGGCGTTGTGGTGTTGATCGCGTCATTGACATGCACAATGGTCAAGCGCAGTTTTGTTTTTGCAGCCAATTTTTTTTTTTTTTTTTTTTTGTGTTTGAGGTGCTTGGACTGTATAGTTTAGCTAGGCCTTACAAGCTTTTTGTGGTATTTGAGATTGCTGGACTGCTCGTCCGCCACGCTTTTCCATTGATACGCTTTCTTCTGGTATTTACGGCGTTGGGACTACATGTCCGTCACGCTTTTATTTTGTAGGCTTCTTTTTCTAGTATCTGACGCTACTGGTATGCGCGCCGCTTCAACGCTTCCTTCTAGCATTCAAGGTTACTAGTCTATGTCTTGGCTATGCCTTGTTTTTGTTGGCCTTTTCCGGGTATTTGATGTGATTAGGACTGCACGTTAGGTGTGCTTTGTGTTGTACGCTTTCTTCTGTTGGTCTAGGTGCGTCAGTCGCACTTTGCTTGTTGGTTGTATGCATATGCTCTGTTGGGTATGGCGTTGGGGCTGTATGTGATGTGCTTTATCTTGTGCGCTCTTTCTGTTGTTTGTGGCTGGTGTGAATATAATGAAGGGAATATACAGTGGGACGCGAAATCTATCTGACCAAAGGAAGGTATCACAACTGAATTTAGCCGGCCATCCTAGTATTATATAGAAAATAGCTTATAAAAAAGAATTAAATAAAATAAAATAAAAAAGCTTATAAAATAAAAGCTAATAAAAAAAAGGAGAAAAAGCTAGAATATAAGATATATTACTTAATTATTTTTATTTTTAATGTTTAAATATTTTATGCTTAGTCGGCTGAATTCGTGATACCTTCCTTTGGTTACATAGATTTCGCGTCCCACTGTATGTAGTGAATCATGTAGTGAATCAGTGTGGAGAGTATGCTTCGAAAAATACTGTCCATGTTGGCAAAAATAATGTATGGGTGAACAGTATACATATTGCGGGAGAATACACTGTAGATGTCAGTGTATACTGATTCATGTATATACGTGAATCAGTGTACATCAAGGTTGGTGTCCGAGTGAATAGTTGCGACACTTTACGCCAGAACGATGCATACATACATATGCATGCTATGCTTCCACGTTAAAGGTCCCGCGGGCTTGTAACTCCACAAGCACGTAGCGAGACTTGATTCCCTTGGCCTGCTTCTGATGACTTGTAATCGTATCGCCCGCTGCTGAAGCAACCGTTGTGTCGTATGTCTCGGATCCGGGACGTCATGTGCGGTGAATGATGTGAAATGACTCCAATTCCCGCGCCGGTGGAATGATTCCATGTAAAAAGGTGCGGTTGGGCAAGTAGCCCATCATCTGCGCCAAGGAGGTATCCTACCTCTGCAAAAACATCCGAGGTTTTTGTTCTTCGTATCTTGCATCTTTGACGGCTCTGTTGGTTGGTTGGTTGTTGAAGTCGAGTCTTTTCATAAGTGCAGACGTCTAGTTGGCTTTTGT
>SRPW01001279.1:0-11082 GCA_018360225.1 Claviceps pusilla | reverse complement strand
GTATTAATAAGCTTATTAGAAGATTATTCTTACTTATAACTATATAGAACTTAATTACTACTTACATTAGAACTAATTTATAAAAGAAGATTTAAAGAAAAAAAAATTATAAAAGAATAATTAGAAAGGATTCCTAAAATAAACCCTAACCTTAATTAAGGATTCTAAGAATAGAGAGATTAAATTAATATAATAACTAGAATTCGCTAAATAAAGAGAGGGATAATCTCTAAGAGATTTTTATATTTATCTTAACTTACTTAAGAAGCATTTCCTTAAAGAAAACAAGTAATAAAGGGCTTTATAATTCTTTATAAAACTAAAAGAATCCCTCTATTATTATATTAAAATGCTTGCTTTAGAAATCCTAGAGACCTAAGAAGAAGTTATAGGATTAGCTACCTAATATTAGAAAGCCCTTAAATTTAGAAATTAACAAAAAAGAGGAGCTAAATCCATACTTCTAGGCAGTTTTAATCTAAAGAAACCTTAAACTAGTTATTTTAGAAAAAAATAGGATTTAAAAAAAGCTACTACTTCTTAAAATAAATTTATTAGAAATAATTAAAAATCCCACTAAAATAATAATTAAAAAGTTACCTATTATAGGTATAGTAAAGAGGGATATATTAAACCCTAATATTTAAAAAGACCTAATCCCACTAAAGTTGCTAGTATTAAAATAAAAAAAGAAAATTTAAAAAAGAAAAATAATAAGGGAAAAGGGGAGAGGTTAAGCATAATACCTAATGCTTAACTAACTACTCTTTAAGGGTATTATTACGTTTTAAAATAAATACTACTCTATAGGGTAGAAAATTAAAAGCAATATATATAAACCTAAATACTTATACTAAGGCTAATATTATTAGCCTTATATTAGTAAAGAAATAGGGGTTAAAATAAATCTAAGGTACTTCTATTTTAATTATAGCTGCTAACAGCTAACCTATTTCTAGTTCTAATATATAGGCTTTGCCTTTATACTTAGTTAATTTATATAGAATATAATAAACTATTACTTAGTATTATATAGGAATTAAATTATAAGAAGATATAGTTTTACTAGGAATATCTATATTAAAAGATTTAGATATATTCCTTTAACTAACTATATGTATATAGTAGTTTAACTTAAACCCTAATAAATTAATATTATTAAATACTAAAAATTTTTATAGAGAAGTAGTTTAATTACCTTATATATATACCTTAGTTATAAATTAAGAACCTTTACTATTTAAACTAGAAAACAATAATATTTAAACCTTATTTATAATCCCTAAGAAACTTAAAGATTATAAATAGGTATTTTAAACTAAATTAATAAAAAATTTACCTATTTATTAAGATATAGATTATATTATTAATCTTAAACTAAGAAAATCTCTACTATATAAACCTATTTACCTATTATCCCTAGCCAAACTTAAAGCATTATAAGCTTATTTAAATAAAAATTTAGAACTTAGTTATATTTAAGCCTTTAAAAGTCCCACTAGCGCACTAATTTTATTTATACTAAAAAAGGATAGTTTATTATAATTATATATAGATTATTATAGACTAAATAATATTACTATTAAGAATTACTATCTATTACTACTTATCTTAGAAATTTTAAATTATATTTTAAGCGCTAAATAGTTTTTAAAGCTTAATATTAAAGAAGTATATTATTATATCTAAATTACTTAAGGAAATAAATAAAAAACTACTTTTTATACTTATTATAGGTATTATAAATATTTAGTGAAAAAACTTTTCGCGAATTTGCCCGCACCGCAGTAGCAACGCGGAACCGACTCTAAACCTCTTAAAAAGTGCAGAAAAAGAATCGCTATATCTATTTTACCCTATCTCTAATAGCGCATTAGTGCTAGAGCGTAGGCGCAGCGAATAAGGCAATGCTAATAGATATTAATAGTAGAAATTGTAGCCTTATATAAAGCTACTACTACCTACTTATAGAATAGAGCGGCTTTATATTAACAGTGCCTTAAGTTACTCCTATACTACTACCTATATATAAGTAAATACTAAACTACCTTACTATTAAATATAATAAAATAGCTAAACTTATACTAGCTATAGTGCTAAAGAGTATATAGAATATTATCCTTTGCGTTAATAATATAGCCTTAACGTATACCTAATGTAGCCTCCTTACGCCTCTAACCTACACTAAAATATTAATAGTATTAACCTTACTACTACTTAATAAGCCTATTATAGTTAAAAACTTAGAAAAAGTTATTAAATAAATAGTAAAGAAGGCTATTAGCGCTAGAAATATAATAGCCTTAAGCTAGGCTAGTATTACTATTAAAGGCATTATCTAACTACCTATTTAATAAATCTAAGCTATAATAGTAGTAGTATTGCCTTATATTTACTATAAAACTATTATTAAAGGTAATATAATAGCTAAAGCTATATAAAACTACTTACCTAAAGAAACTATTATTATTATTAACTAAGCCACTAATACTAATACTACTATAGTAGTGCATTGCCTCTATAGTAGTAATACTGTAATTACATTCTAGGATACTACTAAGCCTTACACTAATAATATAGCCTAGGTTAGCACTGCTTTTAGTTTAGAAGCAATACTAAACTAATATATATTTAGTATTATTATTAAAAGCTTTCCTATACACTATATATAGAACTAAGAGAAGAATAATATTCTTTAAAATATAATTATAGCTAATAGGTAGGGTTTAGTAAAGGTTATAGTATAAAAGCTATACAGCACTATAACCTAATCCCCCTTAATTATTGCTATTAATAGAGTTAATATAGCAAATAAGCTATACTATACTAGAATTATTTATAAAGCTAAGATATTTAAAGCTAAGCCTTATAATAACACTATCTATCCCTAATAATGCTTTAGGTGCTTTAAATTTAGCTATATAGCTATATACTACACATTGCCCCTAAGGTATAGCCACTACGCATTTAGTTAGTATAAGGAGGGTAAATAATTATACCTAGCGCTATTAGAAGCTATATAGGAACGCTATATTAACTACTTAGGACCTTACCCTATATAGTCTTATATATACAATATTACTAATAAATAATAGAACTGCATGCATACTATATACCTAGCATAGCCCCTAGCCTTTACTAAACCTTCTATACTAAAGAAAGATAGTTAAATAGAGGTATTTAGCTATAGCTAGAGGAGAGATATAAATAACCTACTATTATAGAAGGCTTTACTATAGAAGTAAGTTAGCAGGCTATACACCCACCTCCCTAACACTAAACTAAAGTTAACGCAGCGCTTATAAGCTACTATAGAGGCCTTTCTAAGTTAATAACCCATAGCCACTGTAGCATTAAATAAGCTAAGCCTAACCTAATATACTATATAAGGTATATAATAAAGGTTATATACTAGAATATATAGAAAAAAACCTACCTTATATATTTAGCGCTAAAAATCTAACCTAAAGCTAATATAATAGTAATATAGGAGCTAGGAACTATAGATAGTAAACTACCTAACCCTAGCCTTAGCTACTTCTAACTTACTACTTAGAGTAGCTAAACTATAATTTATATAAACTACTAGTATAAAGCTAAGGTATAGTTAATATATATAGATAAGGATTAGTGCTTAATAATACTAATAAAATACTATATCTATTTAATATACTCCCCTACCTATAAACCTAATTAAATATTACCCCTCCTTAACTTTACAGTAGCTTTACCTTTAAACTATAGTATTTTTATTAAAGACTTTAACTAACACTACTTACTTTAAGACTATTATAAATAAATCTTAATAAGAAGCAACACACTCCTTATAATAATAACGCAATAGTGGCTTAAACTTATAATACTATAGGGTAAAGTAACTTAAAGAATATAAGGTAAAAGGGATAGCACTATTAACTATATATAAATTACTAATAATATAGAAGTTAAATTCCTAGGAGAACTAAACCTTACTAGATCTAACTATATACTATAGTTAATCTATATTAGCGCTAGTCTAAGGCTAGGTAGTAACTATCTACTTTATTTTAAGTAGCTATATATAGAAAATAATTTTATAATAGCTAAAGCAGTAATATAATTCTACTATAAACTTACTAAACCTTTACTTTATATACTAATAGAAGTTAATAATTATATAAAATAGATAATAGCTAAGCTTTAAGCTATTATAAATCTAGTAGTTCTAAGGGAACTCTAAGGCAGCTCTAGGCTAAATCTATAGTAAAACTGCTATACTAAAGAAGCTACCTAAAATATAAAGAAAGCACTAAAGTAGTAGTAAACCTCCTACACTAAGGAGAACTAGTAACTTGCTACTAACACAGCCTAGATATAGAACTAAGTTATTAGCAATAAATAGCATAGTACTTAGCGCTCTACTATTAAGGCAGTAACTATATACTAAGGAAGCCTATAGAAACTTAAGCACTAGGTATAGCTCTATAGTAAACTACTACTAAAATAATAATAAATCCTAACCCTTATTTAAAGTAAGGGACTAAACGCTACTATTACTAAATTACACTAAGAGAAAGTAGCTATACTAGCTAACTATTTCTTCCCTTTCTCTTAAGCCTAGCTAGATAATATACTAAACAACCTTAATAACTACCTTAATACTATAACATTCTTAATAAAGAACTACTTTAATATTAATAAAATCTATAGTATTATTAAAAGCTTAGTAAGTTAAAAGGCACCTAGACTTAATAAACTTTTAGCTAGCTACCTTAAAGTATATAGCAAACCCCTAGCTAGAACCCTTATATACCTACTTAATATATACTACTATATTAGCTACTACTTAGCGCTATTCTAGAAGGTAAAAGTAATTATTTTATATAAACTAGGTAAAACCCTAGTAGAATAATAAAGGGCAGAAGCCTAGCGCCCTATCTTACTTCTTAGTATTATTAGAAAGGTATTAAAAGCAGTAGTAGTAAGCTAGCTTACCCTTATAGCTAAGTTAGGTAGGGCATTACCTAACCTATAAATAGGCAATAGGGTAGATAAATTAATAGAAGTTACGCTAAGCGTCTTAGTAGAATTAGTGTAGGCAGCGTAGCACTATAGCAGCATTATATTACTACTTTAGTTAGATATATTAGCAGCCTTTAACACTATTTATTATAAGTAATTATCTTATACCCTTATTACTACTAGTATCCCTATATAGATTATAGCATAGACTTACTCCTTTACTGCTAAATATATAGCTAGCCTCTTTTTTAATAATAAATCTATAAGCCCCTTACCTATAACTATAAGGGTACTATAAGGGTTACCTATCTCTCCTATTCTATTCCTACTTTATATTACCCTATTATATATAAAGCTCTAAGTAGTATAATCTACACTTATTATAGGATTTTCTAATAATATAAATATACTAGTATATAAATAAATAGTAAAGAAAATATAGAACTGCCTTAAAACTATATAGTTAATTTACTAAGAGTAGTCTAAGAAATTAGGCCTTAAGTTTAACCTAGGAAAGAGTAAACTTATATACTTTACTAAATAATACGCTACTATTATAATACTAGTCTAGCTTAGTACTAATATAGTATAACTAGTTTAATCTACCTACTTCCTTAGGGTATAGGTTTATTGCAAACTCTATTAAAAGGCATACTAGAACTAGGTTAAGTTAAAACTACTATAGTAGTAGCTTACTCTTATATTACTAGTAGCTTTAACTTAGAGATGCTTACTATATAATATAAGGCTCCTATATATATAGGTTATTTAAAGCATTATTATATATAGTATAGAATTACACTATACCCCTATTAATATTAGTAGTAAAGCATAGGGCATAGCTAAGGCATTTATTTTTAAATAAACTAAATACCTAAAGATAGTAACTAGTGCCTTTAAGGCTACACTATATGCCTTAGTTAAAACTAAAGTAGTAGTAGCTCTAATTAACCTCTACCTTAACTACTATTCACTATACTTTTATTAATAAATAAAGGCTAATAGAATAGCTAAGTAAATATATAGTATATATACTATAATAGTAGCTTAACTCTAACACAGACTAGCATGCTAGAAATGTAGACGCCTGCTGTAGCAGGATAACTACCTAAACTATATACTATTCCTAAACTAGCCCTATAATTACCTACTAAAACTATCCCTAACTAAAGCACTAGCCCTAGAATAGAAGAACTACTAGCACTAGAAAAGAACCACTATATAGGCATACTAGACTTATATTAGCTATATAGCAGTAAAGCTTAACCCTAACTTTACCTCTACTACTAAAGTTATCTACCTCTACTTAAGCCTTACTAAGTATAAATCTATAGCGCTTATATAAATATATATAAAATAAATTAAACTTAATGCCTTTCTTTTTAGCTAATGCATTCCTAAGGTAGACTTGCTAATATATAGCTACTAGGCTAATAACAAAGACTACTACTATATTTTACTATCTTATAAAAATTTTAACTATCTCTACCCTATTAACATAAGTATATATCTAGTATAAAACTAGCGTAAAGTTAGGGAGGCTTTTAAAAATAACAAGCTAGTAACTACTCTTACTAAGTAGCTTATTTTAATAGGGCATATCCCTTAGTTTTAGCTTATAAAAAGCTTATAAAATTAGTAGGCTAAGGATATTAAGAATATAATATAATATAGCACCTAGCGTAGTATAGGCATAGAGGCAGAGGGAAGCTATACGATAGGCTAAGCGCTTAAGTCTTCTATTTTACACTATACACTCTCCTACAACGCTAGTTAAGTTTAGCTAGCGGCGCACTACTTCTTATAATTAGAACTAGCGCAAAGCTACCACAGCTCTGCTACGGAACATAGAAAAAGGTTGTATATAGGTTTTCCTCCCTGTTCTAGGGTTTTTCCTATATAGTTTAAGTAGCGGTGGTACTAGTATTAGGCTCACAAGCCTGACTAGTGTAATAATAATAATAATAAATATTTAGTTATGCCCTTTAGATTAACTAATATACCTACTACTTTCTAATACTATATTAATTAAGCCCTTTAAGGTCTTAATAATATTATATATATTATTTATTTAGATAATATTTTAGTTTTCTTAAAAACTTATAAAGAATATACTAAGTGTTGGAATCGCTGCATTCTATGACAACGTGGCACAGCCGGGAAGAGCCGGATTCGCAGCCGGGAAGAGCCGGATTCGCGGCCACATTAGCCGCGGAATCCAACTCTTCTGATTGGTCCGCGTGTGCAGAGTTTTCACCGCGGAATCCGACGGCATTTTCGTGGCCTTAACGCCAGCTATAAAATGCCCCTTTAGATAGCACCAATTAGAATAGAAATTAGACCTTTTTGCGAATACTTTCCTTAACCCTATGTTATGTCACTGAGTCTTAGATCCACCTAGTATTCCTTAGAGAATTACTAGTATTCTAAGGAATACTAACACTAATTAGTGGGTTATATCTATCCTTAGGATACATTATCCTATAGATTTGCAAGGATTTACTTAGAAGAGATAGAACTCCTATTGCGCTTATAGGGAGAATTTGTACTAAAAGAAGATAGATTCCTTTGCTAGTTTAGCTAGTATTAGACTTCTAGAAACATAGCTTTCTTGTAATAGAAATAGATTCCTTTGCTAGTTTGGCTAGTATTAACCTTTTAGAATATAGAATTCTTTGTGATTTATACTGTTATTTATAGGAAAACCCTTGTTTATCTTACTAACTAACCCTTTGTTATACTAAAGCTTGTATAGGGATTATAAGACTAGAACGCTAAATCTTGACTAAAGCTAGTTGAAAACTATATAGAATATCTAATTATAAGGATGTCTTTATATAGAAGTGATGAGGAATTCTAAGATTTATTAAGGAATCTTACATAAAGTGCCCCTAATACCGCTTTATTGCAAGTGTTACTAAATTCCCTTCCTAAGATTATATATAAATATGTAGATATTCTTACCCTAGAATGGAAAATATGCTGGGATAATATACTAGAAAAACGTGAGGATTAGCAGTATATTAATAATTAGGCTGTTTTTGTCCTTTATTGGTATAACATTTTGAAGTGGAAAAACCTTTAACTTTTTAATGCTCTTTATAAAGACTTTAAAGGTTAAACTGCCGACGATTTTCGACGAATTCTAATAATATTGTGAAAGGACTTACGGAATTTCCTTCTTACTAATAGTGTACTAATTTTGTTAATAAGAGGTTTATAATACGCTACTTCTCTTGCCGCTCTTGTTAATGCATTGGAAGAGTAGATTGAATGTTAGTTCCCTAGTTAATCTATATAATACTAACTGTAAATTCCTATTCCCCCCTAAGCAAGAAGCATTATTAATGATTTCTAATTAATTAATTAATAGATTTGTAAGGAATCTAAGTTACTAAACTTACTAATATAAAAAGCCTAGGTAAAACCACTGGAGGGGTTAATACTACTAATAGACCTAACCCTTAACTAAATCTGCTGTATTCTTAGAGAAATTAATAAGAGCTATATAATTAATGAGAAATATAGCAGGAAACTATATAACTTTATTGTTCTAAAGATAAATATCTTTAAAGATTAATGTATATAAAATAACGTTCTATAAATATTATAGGCAAGAGCTTTTCTAATTATACTAAAAGAGGATACTCTTACTTACTATCTTAATGAACTTACTAGAAAAGGATTAATAATCCATAACCTTACTAATGCTATTAGGAATCACTTTAAAACTAAGAGTAATTAGCAGTTCTATTGCATTAAATAGAACAGCATTTCCCTTTAGAAGGTTATTGCTAATAACCCTAAGAAGACTAAGCTTTAATGCCTTAACTAAATACTAGAATAACTTTGCTATATTTATTATAGAATCTTTAATGCTTCTATAGTAAATATAGAGCTCTAGTAATAGCTTATTACTGCTATTAGTAGTGTTCCTAAATGCAAACTTACTATATTTAACCTTACTCTAACCTATAAAGGAGTTATTAGAGACCTTTACAAATACTTACGCACTAATAAATTAATTAAAACATTGCAATAGCTATCTTCTACACTAAATACAACGGAAGACGATAATGAAATAATGTTTACTAATTAGCGATATAAATAACTATCTAATTAGTGCCTTAGTGGCTAATTACTGTAAAAATTACGCTTTTTATGCAAATGTTTTGTATATTAATAAGTAGGATATTGGTTAATATCCTATATAAAATAGAAATAGTAGAAAGCTAAGGATTCCTAGTAGAAGAGTAAGAACTATAAGGGAATTCCCTCTAAACGTAGCTTTAATACGTTTCTCTTTAAATATAAGGGAAAACCTAAGGTAACTAATACTAAGGAAGACAAGCACCTAGCTTAGGAGGTATTAAATGCCTATATTACTATACTAATAAGTAATACTATAACCCCTAAGCTAATATTTATATAATTTCTTATGTATTTACTACTAAATCTATTTAGACTATTTAATTAAATAGATTTTTATAAGAAATTAACCTCTTCTTAAGCCTAATCCCTTTTGCGTACGCTTAAGAATAATACAACCGCTTATAAATTATCTAGCATAACCCCTATAATATAGGAGGAAACCTCTAAGATAGATTACTTTATTTTAAACAACTAATATTCTAGTAATATTTTCTATAGAATTATACTAAATATAGGAGTAGTAGGGATTTCTATAATAGGAGCACTGTAAGCTATAGCTTTATAAAGGATTATACTATATCTAAAGATTAAGCCTACTAGCTAATGCATAGTTAACTTTAGCATAGGTTTAGTGATTTCTTTAGAAATCTTATGCATTCCTACTACCTTTAGAACTATTAAATTCTACGTTCTTAATATAGCTACTCCCTTTCTGTTCTGTATTTCTAATATAGATTAGATAAATGTAAAGCTTAATAACCTTAAGAATATACTAATTTAAGGCATAAAGAAGGTCCTAATTGTATGAAAATAGGGATACCCTTAGTGGATTCTATAGCCTAATAAAGCTACTGCTTTCCACCTCTTAGAGGCTAAAATATATTAATTATACTAACGTTTTAGCTATCCCTTAGTCGCTAGACTTATAAAGCTACTGTAAAGAGCTAGTGAATTAGTAACTAGTAGGATTATTAAGAGACTCTCTTATAAATGCTATTAATGCTAACTTTATAGTAAAGCCCTAGGATAATTTAAGTTTATGCTAAAAGATAATGTAAACTTTAACTATAAGATTATTATTAATATCCTCTAAATTAATAATAAACCTATGCTATATATTATTAATATAGCAACTATATTCTAAGCTACACACTTCCTTAAGCCTTAAAAGCAAAAGGCCTAAGATATATAAAATATATTAAAAGAGTGCTAGATTAATACTTATTTAGGTCCCCTAAATAATATTATCTATAATGCTAGAAAGAACTTTACTTCTATGGAATTCTAGTATATTATACACTAAATAGCTATTAATATAGAAGAGGTTTCTATTAAGGTACACTATAGCATTAGAAAGGTTAAGAGATATTATGCCTCTCTCTAAAGAGTATATAATATTATTAAGAATAAGGTAGGAGACCTCCTTAGCCCTTCCTAGAGACTATAGATAGCTATTAAAGCTATTAATAACTCCACTAAACCTAATGGCTTTATACTAACTTTGCTTATATTTAGGGTATATTTATAAATATTACACAATTCCCCCTTAAGTCTTTTAGTGGTGTAAAGAGCTGCTTTACTATAGAAAGCTACTAATAAAGCTTAGCGTTGCCTTATATAAAGGTAAGTCTCTAACGCCCTTAATATGCGGAATAGTTTAAATACCCTCCTATTGCACTTGCTGCTACTATAATTAAAAGTCTATATTTAGCGTAAGAAAGAAGGTTAGTATAGTCCTTATAGATTGCTATTATCTAATTGCAAGACCTATACTATAGAATTACCCTATAGACCTATGAAATTCTACTTAATAGTAATAAAGCTATACTACTATAATATAGAAGAGCCTATAAATATAGAAGAAATTAATAATAAAGATAAGGAAAATAATATAGAGGATGCTAATGTAAATAAGGGTTAATTACTATA
>SRPW01001278.1:0-11085 GCA_018360225.1 Claviceps pusilla | reverse complement strand
ACATAATAGACATAGACATAATAGACATAGACATAATAGACATAGACATAATAGACATAGACATAATAGACATAGACATAATAGACATAGACATAATAGACATAGACATAATAGACATACACATAATAGACATACACATAATAGACATACACATAATAGACATACACATAATAGACATACACATAATAGACATACACACACATACACACACACACACATACACACACACACACACACACACACATACACACACACACACATACACATTCATAACCGCCCATCTAAATCATAACCAGCCCCTCCCCGCACTCCCTCGCCACCCCCAATGAGCAGCTTCTTCTGCTTTGGCCGGGAAAATTCCATTCTTGCCGTCTTCGCCGTTTCGGCATCTCTCTTTCGATACGTGGGCTTGCTCACAAATGACATGTCTGAGGGTTGAACATGCTTGTATTTTGTGCGTCACCATGGCCATGATTCGTACTTGTTCTTTGTTGTTGCATTGCCTTGGCTATTATTCCCAACTATTCTTTGTTATTACATTACTTGAGCTGTTATTCCTAATTATCCCTTGTGTCGGCAGGCCGTGTTCTTCCTCTTGCGCCGTTTCACCCCGTTTGCTCAGATGCCAGTGCGGCCTACATTGCCATCGTACCATAGCTCGTCTTGCTTCGCACATCAATCGCCAGACGGGCTGGGAGACGGCCTTGTCATACAGAGACATGCAGAGACGAGGGACCAACGTACAGTCCCCGTCAAGATGTGCTCTCAGCTCACCCAGGTCATATCGTCATTGTACCTGTGAGCGGCAAATCGCGACTACTCGTCCCGACGTGGATTTTGTACTCGCCCCTCTGCAATCGCCACTTCTGAGCGCGTGTATCCCATGTGCTCAGATCACGACGCGTGAGGGGGAATTCGACGGTCTTGGCTTCGCCCGGCCGCAGGAAGGGCTTCTCGAATCCGCGGAGCTGCTTCGCGGGACCGTGGGGGGTCCCGACATACAGCTGCGGCACTTCTGCGCCCGCCACGCTGCCCGTGTTGCGTACCTTGACGCTGACCGTGGCAATGGTGTCGAACAGATCTGCCTGTCCGCCGGGAACGATGGGACCGACGGGCCACTCGTCGCGGTGGCCGACGCCCCGTGCGTACTTGATCTTGAGAGTGGTGAGATCAAACGTTGTGTAGCCGAGGCCGAAGCCGAATTCGTATCGCGGCGTCAGGTCGTGCTTGTCGAAATACTTGTAGTCGAGGTAGACGCCTTCTTTGAAGTCCGACTGCGACAAGTTTTGGAACTCGGGCGTCGGCTCGTCGGGGTTCAGCAAATGACCGTAGTCTGACGCCCTTTTGGCAACCGTGTAGCAGAGCTTTCCAGACGGCGATGCGTCTCCGTAGAGCAGCTTGACGAGGGCTGTGCCGCTTTCGCGGCCCGGCAGGTGGGCGAACAGAATGGCTGTGACATTCGGGTGGTCGACGAACCCGTCAACAAGGCGTGGACCGGCGTTATGAAGCACCACGATGGTCTTGTTGCACTGCGCCGCGACGTTGTTGACCAGGGTGTCCGTGTACTCGTCAGAGAGACCGGGCCGGTCGACGCCCTCGCCAGCCCAGGCGTTGCCGAA
This sequence comes from Claviceps pusilla, assembly GCA_018360225.1. Lineage (NCBI taxonomy): Eukaryota > Fungi > Ascomycota > Sordariomycetes > Hypocreales > Clavicipitaceae > Claviceps > Claviceps pusilla. The sequence continues at coordinate 9,466 of SRPW01001278.1, read as the reverse complement.
GACGATGCATGCCTCGCTACTTTGGATTACGTCCGGTGTCGGCGAGCTAAAGTCGTGATACAAAGCCGTGTCATCTTGTGCGGCTCTCACGGCGAGCGCCTCGTACGGAGCGACAAACACAGCAGGTGTGACTGCTCCGGAACCGCCTCCTCCCATCAGCGTGCCATTCATGGCAATAGGTTGCGCGTTTCCGAAAAATCCGTCAATGGCATTCCTCATGCCCAAAGATGTCTGGCCAAAACGCCACATGTTCTGAGTGATAATATCAGAACTCGGAGCCTGCACGTCTGCTGATCGAGCCGAGTACCCGAACACGGAGATGGCCCGCGGAGAATGCAGGGGAAGGGTGTCCTTGGTATTCTTGACCAGCACATGGCCCTCGATGGCTCCCGCGAGCAGTGTAGGGAGGTCTTTTGGATCCCGGCCCTCGACAGGCTCGTGGGGGGCTAGAATACTCTCCGGCATGCCGAATCCTGGCTTTGGAAAGAGTTTGTCCTGTTCAAATTGATACCAGGCAGTCAATATTCTTTTTTACATAAAAGAGAAAAAATATACAACAAAAAGGAGTCAGCAAAAGAGAAAAAAGGTCAGCAAACAAAGCAAAGACCGTGGACTTGTATGTCCTTTCCGAGAGCATGCTTATTTACCTCGTGACCATATCTGTGACTCGAGATTCCGGAACAGATCCGTTCTTGACAGCCTCGACAAGATGTTTGCCCCAAAACTCAGCTGGTGTTGGCATGGCCATGTCCATTCCAGCAAGAGCTGCCGCCACCCCAGCCCGTTGAGCGTCCCAGTCAGACACGACGAACCCCTTAGCTCCCTGTCAGCCGGACTCACCAATAGTCATATACAGGGAAGAGGTTGAAAGAAGAAGAAAGACGGAAACATATAAAATGCTTTCAAGAAAGAATTTCAAGAAAGAAAAAGGAGCTGATTTAAAATTCTCACCTGAAACCCCAATTCCGTCTTCAAAAGGCCATTTATAGTCTTGCTATTGGCACAACCATATGAGTTGTTTACGCGCTGATACGAGCACATAATGTTGGCGGTCCCAGCACGGACGCCATCTTGAAAGGGCCTAATCATTAACAGTCAGAGAACGTAGACGACTGACAGTTTGCGACTAAGAGAGGGGAAAAGATGGAAAGGAGGCTGGATGGGGTATTGGCAGGTGCTGCTTGCACAACATACGCAAGATAGACTTCATGCATGGTCTGATCGTCAATGTTAGACGACACAGCTTCAGTGTCCTGCCCAGGCCTGCGGTTCAACTCTTGTTCATTGGCAATAAAGTGCTTTGTCCATCATGTTAACTAGGCATACATATATATATTGACAGCATCACGGGGAGGAGATATCATACCTTGAGACTGGTCTGTACGCCTGCACTTTGGACACCATCAATGGTCTCCGCTGCCAAAGAGCCGGACAAATAGGGGTCAACAGAGAAGCCTTCCCAATTTCTACCCCCTCGGACAACGCGCCAAGCTGGCCCGACTACCGGTCCCAGCATGACATTGACTCCTTTTCTCAAGAACTCGCCGCCCATGGCAGCGCCACGCTTGCGCGTCAAGGCTTTGTTCCAACTAGGACGAAGGATAACAAGTGTTAATGTCCATCTTTGTATAATGACACTCGTACAAAGGGGGAGAAAGAAGGAGAAGAAGAAGAAGAAGAAGAAAACCGTGGGCAAGCTACAAGAATGAAACAACCCACCTCGCCCCCACGTGGATACCAGCAGGATAACCGTTCACAAGATCGGTATTGCGAAGACCATTCCCAGCATCACTCAGGCACATGCCAGTAAAGTTGAGTCTATCAATAGGAGCAATGGTGCCGGAGCAGCCCGTCCCGGAGGAGACCCCCCCCGTCATACTCACCTTCTCTTCCAGACTCATCTGGGCGACCAATGCCTTGGCCTTGTCGTACGCGGCAGCCCATTTAGATCCGCCCGTCATTTCAGCTGATGCATATTTTTGTCAGCCGTGGACATCCCACGTCCTGCTTTTATACCATCATAGCAGCGAATGAAGAAGAAGGGTGAGAGGGAGAGGGAGAAGGAGAAGAGGGAGAAGGAGAAGAGGGAGAAGGAGGAGAAGGAGGAGAAGGAGAAGAACATCGAGATCATCTCAAGACATACGAGACGGATAGACGGCGGGTGATTGACCATAGAAGTGGGAGTCGCTCTTGACGGCATCACCACCAGCCGCCACGAGAGCCGCCAGACCAGCAAAGCTGGCCAGCCAGACCAATGACACAGTAACCATGGCCTTCACGTTGAGTTTGAAGTGGGTAGAAACAGACAGGAACTCGTCCAGCGCAGCCAGCCACCAGCATGCCACATAAAAAGCGCTACTTGTGAGGCAAGAACAAAGAAAAAAGGTCGACCTGAAAAGCCTTTATATTTGCACAAGGGATCATCAAACACCCACGCACTCGCACACGCACACCCCCCCAAAAAAAAGAGTGTGAAAAACACGTCATATAGCGTCTGATCAGCCCTGATAGGTTTGGACCTGTGTCAACAATGCATCATCGGAACCACGTCGAGGCCTAGCATCTGTACGACAGTCGGGAGTCGTGGGGGGGAAGAGGGCACTGCGGCCTGCCAATCATCTGATGATCCGCGAACCATGACCTTGTCGGGCCAGAAGAGGTATAAACAAGAAGCAGTAATGACCACAGGAGGGAGAAAACATGGCTGATTTTCGAAGTTTGACAAATGTTTTGTTCGGGCATAGCATCGAGTAGCTGCTCTCAAGTACGCCATATACAAACTCAATTCGTCTGGGTGGGTTCAGAAACTTCACATCCGTTCGTGAACTTGCAGCCTGGTTGGTTCCACTTGATGTCTGCTGGCTTGGAATGGGGCAGGTGCGGTCCCACCATACACGTGTTTGTGCCTGCCCGGGTGACCTGCCTACCAAAGTATCTAGTAGGTACCTGGGTGGGTACCTAGGTAAGTACCTAGTACTTACCTACTTACTACCTACGCGCGCCACGCCTGCTCCTGGTGACAGCCCGTGACAGATTAGTGATAATTCTAAGCAACTATTAGTAGTATAAGGTATTATAAGATATTATATTATAATTATAAAACGCATAGTTGTTATAAAATTTAGTAGAGGCTGTTACTAGGAAACAGGTCCGGGCAGCTAGGTACCTATGGAAGTACCTACCTACCTAAGTCTGGTACCTGGACGTGATGCCCTGGTAGTAGCATGCCAGGTTAATAAGTGCGCCTATTACGTAGGCGCTCAGCACAATCACCTTCATGGTTGAAAAGGGGCCATCACGACTTGAAGCTATCAGGTATAGTATGGTAGTTCAATGTGTATGGTAATGACGAAAGCCACCTACTACCTACCTACTCAGCTACCTACCTAGTATGTACCTACTCAGCGAGTAGGTAGTGAGCGTCACCACAATCCGGCATGGCGCCCAAAGCTAACGTACCCAAGGAACAACCGGGCGCGCTCTGCATAATTGAACTTTCGCACTTGGATCCTTATTCCTCCGTCTATTCCGCTCTCACCCCTCCTGAACCCCTCATCGACATGGTGCAATACAACGCCGTCCCTAGCCCCCGCGGCAGTAGAGAATAAAACCATCAAAGTACATGGTGGTCATAAGCGACAAGCTAGAACCCTCCCGCGTGCTGAGTCCTACAGTTACTCCAACATTGTGATTGCCCAAAAGAAAAGAAGCAAGAAAAGACGGAAAATGAAAAAAAAGGAGGAAAAAAACGGAAAAAGAAGAAGCAAGAAAAAAAAAAAAAAAAAAAAAAAAAAAAAAAAAAAAAAAAAAAAAAAAAAAAAAAAAAAACTTCACTCGCTCAGCTTCACCATGATCTGCTGTATTGTGATAGACACTACCACATGCAAAACACGGGTGTTCTCCGGGATGCTATTCCTTATGGCATCCAACCACCATTGCCAGCATGTCCTGGCGAGCTGACAGCTCAAGATCCTCTCGTGTTTGCCACTTCAGATCCCAAGCTACCCCAGGTCGTTTCCGCGCTACAAAACCACTGGGGTAGAACCGGAGACACAACATGCACTACTGCTTGTGCCGTCGCTTCGCTGTTGTGGCATTGCAAGTCGCTTTACCCCTCGTGGGAGTAATGTGGAAGGTGTAGAGGTGGTTTTCTTAAAACTCTTTTTGAGAAAAGAACAAAGGAATAAAAATTAAGGAAAGAATCGTGCGGTCGCGGCCGTAATCCGTTAGTCATACAGGTTTTTTTTTTTTTTCAGGTTTTTTTTTCCGTCGATTGCGTTTCTTGTCTGAGTCCAAAAAAAAAGAGCAAATGATGAAAATAGCATGAATGACGAGTTTGTTCTTCCCGCATTGGCATTTCGGTCTTTGCGTGAAACAACGCGGAATTTTTCACGTCGGTGGATAACGCGTTCCCATAGTTATTTGTATCTGATTGCTCACATGAGCGTGCGGGGCCCATTACGCAATGCATCTTGGCTGCGACGGAAGCCGAAAAGGTGTTCCGCTGTAAAAAAAAAAAATAAGTGTGGAGATACTTGATATTACTGCAATGGGCGCATGGTCAAAATGGGGGAAGCGAAAAATAACAGTTGACCATCATCACCAAAATTTGAGCGACCCTTATGGTTACAGTATCAGCTGCTTGAGGTTGCGTTGAATAATCATATCTTGAACGGAGCCCATCGTGATCTTGAGCAAGTTGGTGTCGGTGGCGTTGGTAAAGTGTCCGTAAATTTCTTTTTCAGGATTTCGGCTCAAGGCGCGGAACTTGTCGAGAAAATACTTGCTGGCAGTCTTGTAATCGTCATCGGGGCCATGATAATCTGTGAAGCCATATTTGTTGATGGGGCTTTTGGGCAGCTTTTCTCTGAACAGGTCCATCTTGTTGAGAAACAAAATCATGGCCGACTTGTTGAACCAATGGGAGTTGGCAATAGACTCCCAAAGCATCAACGCCTCGTTCATTTGGTTCTATCATTCATCAGCTGTTAGTTGTCTGCCAAGCACAACAAGTTGGAAACAAGAAACAAGGGAACAGGGGTCGTTTGCGGGCGGCATACCCCATCTTTATCCTCCACCAGGCACTGATCATATCCGCTGATAGCAACCAGGAATAGCAAACAGTGTACGTTTTCGAAGCAGTGAATCCACTTCTTTCGCTCTGATCGCTGGCCACCCACGTCGAACATGCGGTATGTCAGCTGGCCGAGATCAAAGACATTTTCAGTGATGCCCGTGGTTCGAAGTCGTGAGCGTAGCAAGTCTTGGTTGTTGGGCACGTAGCCATCAGCCCAAATTCGGTCCATGTCATCAATGAAACTGAGAGTAGCAACATTGTCAGCATCACGTCCAACAGACAAACAGACAAACAGTTGGAAGCAGATTCCGAGTCGTCAGGGATGAAGAAACGCACTATGCCAAGTTATCATGAAGCGCGTATTCGTTGCCTTTAGCAATTGCCTTTTTTACTCCACTGTCTTGCCACAGCATCTTGATGGGTTCCAGATAGTCCTGTGGAAGCTTGTCCTCTTGGCCAAGTTCGAGGTCTACGAGGATGTGCGCCATATGCTTCTACAGCGCAAGTTAGCAAGCCATTGGCTGGATCAAGACTTTGGCAGCCACTGCGCATTTGTACAAGAAAAAAGCGTGGAAGAAGAAGGCTCCGTGAGGGTTGAAAAAAAAAAATGAAAAAAGAAAAATAAGAGAAAAGAAGCAGAAGAAAACGAAGAAAGCGCACCTCATTGTCGGGAGTATCGAAGCTGTATTGAAGCTCAGTCATGACTTCAGAGATGGTACGGAAGGACTGTATGATGTTGCTAAAGACGACAGGTTTCCATTCAAGTCGCTCATTTTTGTTGAAGCCTTGCGAGTAGATGAGCCTCATCTGCTTCAGAATGGTAGATTTGCCTGACTCGCCGGCACCTACATGTCACACCAGAGTCAGCGTGCTGGACGGATGTACGGAGAGGGATTGCCAAAGTAGGAAAGCTTCGGTTACACGGCATTGAGCATTTCAGTTGTTGTGTGAGGGAGTCGCAGCTGTGACAAGGGGAATGGACGTAAAGGTTCTGGTGGCCAATGTATTTCGTACGATGGAGCCATACCCAGGAGGAGAAGCTTGACTTCTTTCGCCATGCGCTTTTCATCTTGACGGATACCACGGTCGATGTCGCGAGACCGGGTCGCACCGCTGTTGTCCTTTTTTTCTCTGCTGCGGAAACACATGCTGTGTCGATCTGGGCAAGCCAAGACGGCCCTGGCGCAAATAGGCAGGCAGGAGGGTAAGAAAAAAGAAAAAAGAGGAAAAAAAAAACCAAAGACGAGCTGGCTTCTCAAGGACCACTTCCAGTCGAAATCGTGCCAAGTCGATGTTGTAGCGCTATCGAGGCGTTCGCACGATTCGGAAGACGCTAACTGGGCTCGGCGTGTATGGGCGGGCGAGTTGGCGGGCAGCTAGGTTCGATTCCAAAGACAACCACCACACCCAGTTCCACGTAGTAATGGCGGATGCACTGATCGACAGCTTGACCAACAACCAAGAAGTTTATATGGACGGTGGATTCGGAACGTAGACCGGCCAATGCAATGCTTCATCAGCCTGCATTCAGGGCAGGGCGAAGGCGAAGGCGGCTTTATGCAACAAAACTAGATGTAGGAACGACGACGAGGAAAGCTGTGATGGATTTGATGGTCTGTCGGGACCCGTTGGGGGGGGGGGGCCACTGCACCTGCATGGAGACTAGAGAGAACTTGGAGAGCCAGTGCAACGGGCCAAGGAAGCAGTGCAGACCCGGCAAAAGACGTGGGCGCGAGCCGAAAGACTGGGGATATGAGCTGGTGCTGATGATCGAGACGCGAGAAAGCCAGGGTCGCAGCCAAGTCTTTCAGGGGGTGGGGCAACGACATGATGTTGTTTGGACGGCCTCGTTCAGGCCCCTCCGTACTTGGCAACTGGAACAGAGGATTGTCCAGTCTACCAGTCTACCAGGCACTTTTAGAACATTGGATGTCTTGTTGTCTCGGCCTCGCTCCAGTCGCGGCCCCCCCCCCCGGTCGTGCTGCAGTCGTCTTCAGTCGGCTTCAGTCCTCTTGCTCCGGTCGTGCTCTGGTCATCTTGCTCCAGTGCTGTTCCAACCGCCTCGCTCCAGTCTTGGTCCAGTCGTCTTGTGCCACAGTGTCTTTTCTGCCGCTGTTAAATCGCTGCTCCGGTCATGCTGGGCTGGTGCTTGCTTTGCTGGTGCTTTGCTGGTGCTTTCGCTGGCGCTTTGCTGGTGTCTGGTGTCTGTTTTCTGGTGTGGACGGACGTGGACTGGGGCGGCTTTTCGTCGGGTGGGGCTCGCTTGGTTTCGAAGTGCATGGATGGCTTCGATGTCTTGTCAGTCTTCTGATGTCACTTTGGTGGTGGCAGGAGTGGCAGGATGGTGACCAGTGGCAAGACTGGCCACCGGGGCGTGAAGGTCCAGCCGCCTTGGTGGCTGCAGTCATGTCACTGGTTGTACCCAGCCAGTAACCAGACTGCAGAGTTACGCCTCGACAGCGGCGACACGAGAAGATTCGACACGGCGAGACATGCCATTCGCCCTGCGCCCCTGTGCGGTCTAGTCTTTTTATGTCTTTTATCCGGCCCGGGCCCCGTGACCCCCGTCTGCAGCCCGAGCGCCACCACCATGGCGCTCTCCCCATTGACCTCTCCAATCTGCCGTCCCAGGATCAGATGAAATAACTGCCTCATGTCCGACGCCCATCCTGGAAGCAAGCTGGAACAGACCAACATTCTGTACCCAACACCACCCTGCACAGCCTACTACCTGCGAGTCTTACTCATCACCCATATCAGACTCAAACAAAGAAAAACTTACTCATGCAGAGACTAGAGGGCGGCACGGCCGCATCGGAGACGACCAGATGTGCTCGCTCGATAGATACCTACAGAGACCTCGATAACTAACCAACCCAAACAGACACGTGCTGAGTCAATGAAGACGACCCAAGGAGCGTTTCGTAGAACGAGAATGAACAAAGGCCATGACGGAATGTTATACCTGACACAAGAAGCTGCCACGCCACGTCTCGACAAAACCTTGAAAGAGTATGAAAGTACTCATCGTGTAGTACAACAGGACATGGCACTTCCAATTCATTTTATCCGCAGCCCCCGGAGCAAAACAAGCTCTGGGCATCCTGGTCTGCCATTCTCTCGGCCAACAGCCTCCTAATACGCACTAAAATGCCCCCTACTGTTCGCCAATGTGGACCGTCAAGCTGTGGGATTGTGGGGATGAAGCAGGAAAAACGAATAAATTCCCGGATGCTGAAGACAATCCACATGGATAGAAAGGGGCATCCATTGCAAGCTATGGCGTCACGGCGAACTGGGACGAATTATTGACGAGAGGTCAACTATTACTCGTCTATGCACAATGAGGTCAGCAAGGTGATTTGCTACGGTGCAAGGGGGGGACCAACTTTGTCGCATGGACGACGAAGAAGCAGATGACATGCAATGCACTTCTGACGGAGAGATGGCGGACGGCAAACCAATCGCACTACCTTCCCATTTCTCTTCTCTACGTGTGTGTGCGTGTGGGAGGGGTATGGTATTTCCAAGATATGGCCCGGATGCACCTCATCGATGCGTGTGTGTACCTACTCCCCGCAATACCCTCGATGCCGTATGTACGCAAGGCTAAAATTCGTGTCGTTGACAAGGTTTGGCCTAATCTTGATCAATCTGGTCCTCCTCGGACACTTCTGCTGTCCAAGACACGGCGCGCGAGTCGCGTTTGGCCCATGCCCTACAAACTAGCTTATTAGCGTGCCGAGTTTCAATGGAAAACGTTGTTGATTTTTGCGACCAGACTTTACAACAACAGCAATTCATCAACAGTGAGAAGCGGGTACTTCTCGACCACCCAAAGAGTACATGTGGCCTTGTTTCCGACCGGCCCGGCTTGACCCTATTCGCAGGTCAAACGTACAACGTCAATGTCGGTGTCAGTGTCAGTGTCAGTGTCAGTGTCAGTGTCAAATGTCAGTGTCAATGTATGGCTGTACCCAACTCGAGGAGCTCATTTCCCTCATTTCCGTGCCAGAGTCTAAATATGTAACCAGACGTCAATTGATGCATCGCAAGCTGCCCTCTCCCTTTCCAGCCACGACTGCGGTCCTGACTCCTCAAGCTGCTTGTGCCCCGCGCTCGCGCCACCAAAAATTTTGCGCCCCACCATCGGCAACGTCAGCCATAGACATCATCGGGCGGAAAAAGTTGTTCTTGTGTCGAGCCCACCCATTTCTTCCTCCCCCATATCCCAAGATACCCAGATTTGCATTTTCGACATTGAGATATCCTGATTCTCTCGCCAAAATGTCTGAGATTACCCACCCTACGATTCAAGGTTCGTAATGTACCGTTGGTCTTGTGCCCATTGCACGGCCTGTCTTTTCTTTTTCTCTCCCCCCCCCCCCC
>SRPW01001277.1:0-11091 GCA_018360225.1 Claviceps pusilla | reverse complement strand
TCGGCCTTATTTTTCTTCTTATCCTCGACATTACGTCAGTTTGCTGATTCTTCACACAAATAGTTGGCATGCATCGAGCTGCGTTGCAGGACGTAATGCTGCCCAACGGCCTCCACATTCAAAAGGGCGACCGCGTTTTTGTCGACATTCCCCATATGCGCGACCCCAACATCTACGAATCACCAGATACCTTTGATATGTACCGATTCTTGCGTATGCGATCGAATCCAGACCTAGCCATCAAAGCCCCTTTGGTAAACACCAGCGCCGAGCACTTGGCGTTTGGCCACGGTGCGCAAGCCTGTCCCGGACGCTTTTTCGCCGCCATTCTCAGTAAAGTTGTTTTGTCGCACCTGCTACTCAAGTACGATTGGAAAATTGCCCCTGGCAGTGAAACTGAATCCCTCGCCATTGGTCTGACCAAGCGTATAAACCCAAAACTCAGACTATTGTTCAGACGGCGGAACGAAGAGTTTAAGTTGCAATGACAATCGACCCTGTCCTTGTCTTGTCTGTTACGGCATGCATCTCGCCAGCATTTTCCTTTTTGCATCTAGCATTTCAGCGAGCCTGTTTTAATGCAATGGCACATATATTCGACATATCTCATCATAATTGTACACATCTGCGGATGGTGCGCAACGTCATATGCACGTCCTTGTGACAGAAGCCTGACTGCGCTTCAACTCCCCCCCCCCCTTCTTTTTTTCTTTTCGGGGGTGGCGCACTTTCTTTTCTTTTCTTTTTATATACCTTTGTTCTTTCATACTCATCGTTATTAGTCTTTGCCTATCTTTTCTATCTTTTCTGCTCTTGTTTTCACGTTACGACACAACTGGGCAGCATCGCGGCTAAGGCTCATCTTGACTTGGTATTGGCCCCAGATTCTGCATAGTGTTTCGCTACGCAACGGGTGCTGTGGACATGAGCAAGTCCGCTGCCCACGCAGGTCTGGAGAAATGGCAGACATTTGGGAGTCTCCTTGACCTTAATAGGTCACCGACACATGCAGGACCAGTGAAAATCCACCAAGGTCAGGCACCCCGTGGCATTATATTATCGAGTGCAGCCAGGCAGTATCTTCACGGAGCAGATGCAGGTAGGAGGAACGACCTCGGGTGAATCTAGCTATTTCTGGCCGGAGAAGCTCATGGATTGGTTCATAGATACCTTCTCCTCGGCGACGCGGTACTAATTCGGGGCCACATAACATGGTCAACTCTTCGGATTAGTAATAGATTGCGGCATTTACAAGGAATTCACTTTGGTCGACCAGACGGATCCTGCGGTCTGCTCAGTAGACCTATGGACAGAGAATCCTTTTTACGTGACATTCCTTATCGCATGCACGCCCCTTTTATTTCTTTATTTTTTTTTAAAAAAAAAAAGCCTCCAAGAAGCCTCGAAGAAGCATTGAAGTCGGGCGTATTCGGTTCTAGCATCCTGCAACTACTCCCGCTGAGACAACTGCGTCCAGCGGCTGCGAGGAACGCGCGGCAGACCTTTAACTGGTAGGACAAAAAAAGAAAAAAAAAGCCACGCTACACACACAATCCTTAGCGAGCATTGTTGGCGATGGGTAAGACAGACGTCGTTGCAGACACCACACCACACCACACACCACACCACCACGTTGGATCATGTCCCAAGCCAACCAACCAGGACTATTCTGATCTGACACAATGTCGAAACGCTGCATTGGGTGCATTTTGGATTCTCATCCCCGGCACCAACACCGCATTGCAACAAAATGCGGCACCAAACCCCCTGTCACCAATAGACCACTTCTCCATGCCCTCCGTTTCCGTCTTTTTGATCATCTGCTTTTCTGCGCGTGACAAAAGTCCACTCAGGGTGCGTGCTGCTTACGCCAGGCGGGATGCCTCCTTGTTGTGCGGTTCTAGGCAGATATGGAAGACAAGGTTTTAGAATACAGCTGTTATTCTTTCTTGAGTCGCGAAGGAGAAGAAAGAGAGTCTACCAAGTCTACCACGAATCACGATGCTTGGGGATGCGCTTTCTGATGTGGGCACGGAAATGACTTTTCATGTCTCACACAACTTACAAGCACGCAAGCAGGCAAGCAAGCCCCAATCTCAACGCTCCGTGCATTTTTAATGTCTACAAAATGTATTCCCTGCGTCATAGATTCGGCTTGGCATTATATCGGCACAATTGTACATACATGACAATATCCCACCTTGATGCGTCTAGCGGGGGCCCATGTCTGCATGCAACTATGAAACGACGACAATCCCTGCTCCGCCTCGGAGGCTATGGAGACACGGCAAGAAATGAGCATGGGGATGGGGTTAGCCGAGGAAGTCTAAAAGACGGAGGGGGGGATAGGCAAAAAAAGACTAGGAGAAAGGGGCAAAAGAAAAAAAAAAAAGAGGAAGAAAAAAGAATTTTTTTAAAAAAAAAGAAGAGAGAGAGACAGTGAGAGGGGCAGAAAGAGAGAGAGCAGAGTTGAGGTCAAACGGGCCTCTCCATGCCATGTAATGTGTTCATCTCATATACCCTTCGTTTATCAAAACACATGCGGTGATTCCAAGTACATGTCCGGACTCCGCATGGTTTAGCTTCGGGCCCCATTGAGACCGTAACATTTGCGGCCGAGCCAGGCTCCCCCTGCGCCGCCATGTTCGCGTTTCGACTCACGTTCACCTTGCCCCGGACCCCTTTCTCTGCAACATCGATGATGCACATTGCACACGGACTGCTAGACCACAGGGGCCGTTCCCGTCCCGGGCCCCGGCACGCCTCTTCGTCCCGCGTCCCCGCCCGACAGCGGTGGCATTACCAAGCTGTGGATCACCACCACAATGCAGGGGATGACAAGGCACATCGAACGGCACTGGCACGGGCACGAACGGGTACAGGTACATGCACAACCGAGCGGGCCCTCGGCGAACACCCGCAGCGGCGGCAGGATGGGCAGCATGGGAATGGCATTTTGTGGCGTTTGTTTGGTAGGAGCACTGGTGACTGGATGCGAGGGCCAGAGGCGGCGGGGATGAAGCGAGAGTTTGTGGCCTTACGAAGGTGGACTTGTTGGTGGGAGGAATGGATATACATTGTATTTCTGTTTTTTTGTTGTCACTGTGTTGTGTTGAGTTGCATCTCGATGGATTGGATGGGATGGGAAGGGGGTGGTTAGGGTTGGATACCAAGTTGGGTGTTTTTTGTATTACTTTTGTATTGCTTTTTCTTTGCTTTTTCTATATATATATGCATTCTTACTTGTGTCTATATTTTCATTTCAACATATCTTTTCTTCAACGAAATAAGTCTCTGTTTGCGCAAGAGCTTGGCAGAGCCCGCCGCCCTGGCGTCCTTCACCATAGAGGGAAAGAGGAGAAGACACGGGCTGGTCAATGCACGAGTGGGAAGAGGTGCTGCGCAAAAGAACCACCTGGTATGTTTTAAGGGGGGATCTTGTTGATGGGGTACGCGAGACGGGATACTTGTAGACGGGAATTGGGATGGAGATGGGTAGATTTGGGCTGTGGTGATGCTTTTGTTAAGGCCTTTTTTGTTTTTTGGTTTTTTTTTTTTCGTTTTCGTCATCTTCTTCGCTAGCTGTTTCCCCTCTCTTTAATAGCTTCTGCTTTACAAGCTGTTTTCCTTTATTGTTGGTTATTACCTTCTTTATAAGCTATTTTTCCTGCATTTGATTAGCTTCGTATAACCTATCCCCCCCCCCTTGTTTTTCATTTCGTTAGCTTCTTCGCAAGCTTTTTTTTTTCCGCTATCTTTTTCGACGTTCTTAATCAGCCTTTCCCGCTGTCGCAATTATTTTTCTAGGAGGCCGCCGTCGCCCGTAAGCCTCCGGCAAACCAACACCCCCTCCCCCTTTGTAGATCTAAAGTCTTGTAGCGTTACAGTGCTCCTGCAACAGTATATTCCTAAAACATTCCATTTTTATCTCACAGGTGGTAAATAGTCGTTCTTTTCAAGTTACCAATAAGGCTTTCGAATCGTTAGAGTCTTCACAGGACGGACTTATTAAGGGGTGTGTGGCGGGAAGAGCACGGTTCCGAGCTTGCCTTTCTTTGCGCAGAATGTTTCCGATCCTCCGGCGGAAGAGTCCGCTTTGCCTTCTGAACGAAAACTACAAAAGAAAAATAGTATGACAGAATAATACTTTCTTTTTTTGGAAAAAAAAAAATGATGTGAAGAAATCATGTGAAAACAAATACAGTCAACTGCCCACTATGGCCCATTTACTTTTGCAAACTTTTGGTGTCTAACCCTGATAATGCGCGCCTCAGATAGCATCTTAAAAATCTAGCACGCGTATGACACAATTCGGATGCATCGTATACGTGTGTACCGACTCATGGCGAAGTCGTTATACAGACTCAAGATATGCGGACGATGCAGAGGCCGCTGTGGGGGGAACTGGCTGGGGATGGAGCGCAGGCGCATGCTACTCCGTGGGGTGGTAGAGAGGCTAAGCGGAGGGAGGGGGGATGATGGGAGCTGCACGGTATGCGGTGCTGGGAATTACTGGAAAAAGACTGAGGGGAAGGGAGATGGTGCGGGCGAGTGATGGGATATGTGATGAAGGGGTGTTGATAACGAGCGTGGTGGTTCTAGTCTTCTAGATTGGGGGGAAGTTGAAACCGGGTTTTTGTTTCTAGTTGTTGAGGAGGAAAGGAGATGTAGGGGTAGCAAGAGTCAAGGGTGGTAGAGAGTAGAGGGTACGAAGGTAACGGGTAGTAAAGAGTCGAGGGTAGGAAACGGGAGAAGTAACCTATTTAGTTGTTAGACTTTAAAAAGTGAGCGAAACAAGAAGCAAAGAGAAGAGAAGATAGAAAGAAAAGGAAACGAATGAAGCGAATGAGAAGGGCTAGTTGTTCCTTAAAAAAAGTTGGCTTTCAGTTCTTACACCCTCCTTAGCTGGTAACACCACCATGGACAGTATTCTGCCAACTGACATGCGAATGTACATCAGTCAGGCGTGTAGTGTGCTCTGCTTGCGGTGATACCGCCAGGCTGCTGTGCCAGCTGAGAAGGATGAGACTCGTTGGATGGGGGACGTTTTCATTTTAAGAACCAGACCTAAAAGAGAAAAAAAAAGAATTAAAAAACAAAAAGGATAAAAAAAGGATTGAAAAAAAGGATAAAGAAGGAGGATAAGAAAAAGAATAAATAAAAGGATAAAAGAATAGTCTACGTGTGATTCAGACGCTGGGAAGGCGGATATGATACTATGTACCGTGTGTGGTGTATCTGTCCGGACTTCCTGACCATGACTTCCCAGATGCTGACAGCTACGAATCTAAAAATAGGAAACAAGGAAATCCAGAACTGAGACATTCCGAAACCAGTAACAAGGCATATCAAACAGGGCATATCAAGGACAGACATGTTGCCATACGAGAGCACAAACGCCAGGGCTTTCCACCCCCACGCTTTCGCACTCACAACGACGGCCAGGGGCAATTTGACCCGGGCAAGGTCTTGGCAAAATCCTCCAGATTTCTCCATCCGCATTCTATCTGGCCCCCCGAGCACCCTTCCTTCCCGTCGGTCCGGCGGCGAGCATATAAGAAGCCGGAGCGGAGCTGATCCCGACGGGAGAGTAGACCCCCGAACCGGCTCCATGATACCATGGCTTACCATTGTGGAATCACCTGCGTGCTTTTTTTCCGCTGTCATCGTCGGGGGCGAGCGGTAAGGGCTGATGGCTGGGAGAGAATCATCTCATCTTTCTTCGAAATGGGCAAGCTGAGCAGTCCGCGTTCCAGGGTTGCCCTTCGTTTATCCGGGGCGAGGATCTCTTGCGAGCGGGTTATTTTTTTTTTTTTTTTTTTTTTTTTTTTTTTTTTTTTTTTTTTTTTTTTTGGTTGTGTATTTCGTTGTCGGTTGCTCTTATATGACACGGTTGAAAAGATTGGGGGAAAAAGACCGAAAAGATAAGAAGATAAGCGAAGGACAAGGACAAGGACGAGGACGGGGATAGAAATCTGGTGGCACAGGTTGAGATGTCATTGTGTGACATGCCGAGTTGCAAACGAGACATCATCGTGAGCGGCGTATTTTCATGTCTGATGCCCCCATCACGGCCGACCGCCAGTCGACCATTAGTAAAAGAGGGTGGGATGATTCAGGACATGCCAAGGATCGGGTCGGCTTCGACCGCAGGACCTCATCGACGGTCAGCGAGGAGGTTTTGTCTGAGTCTGGTACGACAAGGTTCATAAAGTGGTTTTGCTCTTGGCTTGGTACTCCCGCGACGTGTACTTGACACCATCTCTTGATGTCGAGAACGGTTTTCCTCGGGTATCTATCTGCCTTGAATTACTACCGTATGAGAGGGTTCTCGGGCACATCCAATCCCGTCAAACACATGTACTTAGGTAGGTACGCAGGTGAACCGTTTTCGGCGCCAAGGATAAAGTAGATCTGGCCATATGATGGTGCGGGCTGGAGGATTTCTCCTGAGCAGTGACAGATACGTTCCGTCTTTCTGCAGTCCTTATCTATTTTCCCGGCGGTAGAGGGAAAGGAATAAACAGTAAAGATCAAAATTTAAAAGAGGAAGAAGAAAATGGGAGAAGAAGAGGAGGAGAAGGAAGACGGAAGAAACGGCTGGTTGAAGAAGAAAAGGGGGAGAGACTTCGTCGCAATCCTCGGGCTATATTCAGTTTGGCCCATCGAATCGTGCCGGCGTCCTTTTTCTGTGTCTCAATCGACGCATTCTCGCGCAAAAGCCTTGTTCTGTGCGCTTCATACGTGCATCATCGACCAATTTATACGATACTCGCAATGACAGTCGACAGCAACATCATGCACGACAGCTTCCATGACGGGCTCACGCTGCCTCCTTCTGCTTCGTCTCCAACTTGTCCACCTCTTCGCCGTCCTCCTCCACCAAGAATCGATGGCACCTGCAACGTCCGCGACTTTGGCGGCCACGGCATCATAGCTTCTTCCTGCAAGCCGTCCTCGTCATCGTCGACGACGACGACCTCAATGACAACCCGACCAGGCATCATTTTGCGATCCGCCCACCTGGAACATGTCACGGACGAGGGGATCCAGCAGCTGCAATCTCTGCACGTCTCCCGGGTATTCGACCTACGAGGGACTGAGGAGTCAAGACAGTACAGGTCCATTGTGCCGAACAATAAGGCGTCGCCGGTAGCCGCGGCTGCCCTGCTACCGCCATGTTCTGCGGTGCCGTTTGAAACAACGACTGATGAGGTGGCGTTGCGGCTGGAGAAGTACACGACTGCGATGGAAGGGATCGTCCCCGAGGTCGGTCAAAAATTCTGCTTGTTTTCATCGCGACGTGTTTTCTGGACTAGATGTGTACACACCTGCATATTATCCAGCTTTGTTTCTCGCCATCTCACCGTCTCCGTCTTCTCCTCCCCCTTCACATCTTCATCAACTAATAGGCTCGCAAAATGCAGACCATGGCAGCCCAGTACCTCGACCTCGTCACCTCCAAAAGCGGCATCCACGCCGTTCAAACCATCCTCCGCCACCTCCTCACCCACCCCGGACAGACCATCCTCATCCACTGCACTCTGGGCAAAGACCGCACAGGCATCGTCTTCGCCCTCCTCCTCTCCCTGGCAGGGGTTTCGGACGAGGTCATCGCGGCAGACTACGCCCTCAGCGAGCAAGGTCTCGAGCTCGTACGAGCAAAAATGGTCTCGGCGATTGGCAAGCTCTATCCGGACTTGACACCGCAGACGGTGACGCACAAGGTAGACGCCATTATACGATGCCATCCGCAGGTCATGCTGAGCTTCTTGCAGCTGCTGAGGGAGAGGTGCGGCGGTGCGGCGGGGTATGTGAGGGATCTGTGTCGGCTGAGCGAGTCGGAGATGACGGTGATCAAGAAGGTGTTGACAGTGCGGACTCTGCGGGGATAGATGTATTTTTTTTTTTTTATTTTTTTGCGTTCTTTTCATTCATTCATTCACTCTTTATTCTTTGCTTCATTCTCGTCCCTGTCGCCGACCTTCTTCTTCTTCTTCCTCTTCGCCCGTGCGTGCAAAACTTGCTGCTCCTCCAACCGCGGAAAGAGCACATGCGCGGTTTCCGTATTTAAATGGAAAGAGCGAACCGGCGGGTTTTGGCGTCGGGATTCTGGTAGTGACGTGACTTTTCAGGTACCATGCCGTTTGATCGCACGAAATGATGACGGACCAGCCCGCCCATTGGTGGACATGCACTTGTCGTGGCCAGCCCAGCGTCCCCACCCTTAACCTTGGCGGCGGCACTAGGGTAACACAATTTTCAATTTGACCACCACAGTCACAGACCAGAGTCACAGACCGGAGTCTCGTCACCAGACACAGTCCTGTTCCAGACCACGGCAGTGTGTTGAATCAAAACGCCCTGAACAAGACAAGACGTATGCGGTCTGCGCTCCAGTCACATCTATTCTTGCCCCTTGCGGAACCAACATCAGCGTGGGATGCCTCTGCGGTGAGAGAGACTGCGAGAGACAGCCACGCTCACTCACTTGGGCTTGCCAACCGAGTCAAGTCAAGACTCAACCAACATTGAACAGGGCCGGTATAGACGTATTCGTGCGACGCGAGCAGATATGCTGCCTTGTGGCTGGCAATACGATCCCATCTGCCTACCAGGATAGGTATTGAATTTTAATTTTCCTTTCTCTTCTTTTATTGTTATTATTATTATTATTATTATTCATATTCCTCCCCCCCCCCCAATTCTATCAACACCATGATCCCCTCCAAGCCCCTCCCTTTCAACGGCGACTTTGCCTGCCCAGATGAATACGTCTCGGCGCTCCTCCACTTCGTCTACAACACCGACCTCTTCCAGATTCTCTGCGGCGGCACTCACATTCTCGACTTCTTCACCTCCCAGCCCGGACTCTTCCACACCATTCTACCCGCGGAATGGCATCCCTTCCTTCTGCAGTGCGACACGATGCGCCTGCTCGACGTTTTCATGCGTCATGACCTCGCCAACCTGGACCAGCAACTGCAGGACCTGCCGCCCATGCCTCGCTCCCTGTTCGAGTACATCAAATCCGTGCGAGATCTCTCCCTCAGCCGGGACTTTTCGCCGCGCCGGAATGCTGACTCGAAGCCGCTGCCCGTGCCGCCCTACACGGTCCGCGTGGGCATGAAACCCAAAAAGATACACGAGGTCACCAACTTTGCCGACTACGTGGACCGTTTATCCAAGGATATCCGTGCCGAGAATCACGGCGAAGAAATCACCCACTACGTCGACTTCGGCAGCGGCCAGAACTATCTCGGCCGCGCGTTGGCCTGCGCGCCCTACAACAAGCATGTCGTTGCCGTCGAGGGTCGCGAGAACAACGTCACGGCCGCCAAGGGCCTGGACATTGCCTCGGGCCTGGCGGTCAAGGAAAAGGTCAAGCGGAACAAGAAGCTCTGGAATAGGATCCTGGAGGCTGGCGGGCCCAATCCGCACGCCGATCCGGCCGCGCTGGCGGATGCGGTGAAGAATGTCGCCGGGAGCGAAGCATTCGACTTTAGGCCCCGCGACCAGATTACCTCTGCTGTGGCGGCCGAGAAAGGCAAGGGTTATGTGCAGTATGTGTCAGGGCGGCTGGACAGCGGCGACCTGTCTGATGTGATTTCCAAGATCAAGGCAGGCTGTCATGTTGGGATGGGCACAGAAGCGGAGGAGGAGGGAAAGGGTGCAAATACGGCGGAAGAGGTGGAGGACCCGGAGAAAATGAACGAGACAAAACAAAAGAAGCTCAAGATCATGGCCATCTCTATCCACTCATGTGGAAATCTGAGCCACTACGCCATCCGATCCCTTGTGCTAAACCCCGAGATCCGAGCCATTGCCATTGTCGGATGCTGTTATAACCTCATGACGGAGAAACTGGGACCACCGGGTTACAGGCACGCCTATCTTCGCCCGACTCTACAGGCCCTCAACGGCCGCGTGGGACGCGAATCGGCCAGGTTCGACCCCCAGGGCTTTCCCATGAGCAACCGGCTGAGCACGTACGCCGACGACGGGATCCGGCTCAACGTGACTGCCCGCATGATGGCATGCCAGGCACCCCGCAACTGGGGCCGCCTCGACAGCGAAGCCTTCTTCTCCCGACACTTTTACCGCGCCGTGCTGCAAAAGATTTATCTGGACAGGGGCGTCGTCAAGCAGATTCACCACCACCAGGACCAGAACCAGGACCAGGACCAGCAGCAGCCATCCGCCACAGAAGAGAGGCCCGTCGGCCCCTTCGACATGAGCACCCAGCCCGTCTCCATAGGCGGGCTCCGCAAAGACTGCTACACCTCCCTGAGGGCCTATGTGCGCGGGTCCATTGCCAAGCTCACCACGAGCAAAGAGTACAGACAGTACGCGGACGTGATGAATGAAAAGATGGCCGACATCACCGACGAGGAAATCCAAGAGTACGAGACGAGGTTCCTGCCGCGGAAGAAGGAACTGTGCGTCATTTGGAGTCTGATGGCCTTTAGTGCCATGGTGGTCGAGTCGTTGATTGTGACGGACCGGTGGCTTTTTCTGCGAGAACAAGAGGGTGTCAAGAGCGCGTGGGTGGAGACGGTGTTTGATTATGGCGAGAGCCCGCGGAACCTGGTGGTGGTTGGGGTAAAGAGGGAAGAAGGCGGCAATGAGCAGGTATAAGGGATGAAGAACTGGATAAAAGCATTATGGATGGTTGCCATGGATGGTTGTCATGGATGGTTGTCATGGATGGTTGTCATAGATGGTTGTCACAGATGCTTGGACATGATTGATGATTTGTGATTGACATTCCTGTTGTGCGTGTATTGGAGCGTTTATATATAAGTGTGTGCGCGTGCGTGTGCGTATACGTGTGCGTGTGTCTAGATAAATAGATATACTCAAAACACTGATGACCCAGCATTTCCTTCTTGATGATCTATCAATTCTCTTGATAATCTGCCCTCACTTCCCCGTCATCTCCATCCCCTACAATTCCACCCACCATCTGCATCCTCTCACTCGTCGATGGCAACAGTCCTCCGCCCACCTCCTGGTAACAACTTCCCCGGCCCCCCCTTGCCCCCTCACTGCTGCACAACTCATCCCCCTCCAACCATCCGTGTTTTTTTT
>SRPW01001276.1:0-11093 GCA_018360225.1 Claviceps pusilla | reverse complement strand
CCGCCCCCTTTTTTTTTAAAAAAAAAAAAAAAAAAAAGTACAAGAGACATCTCTTACCAACTCATATAAACAGGTTTGAAAATATTCACCACCTGCTTTACTGAACCTCTTCGTGGCGTATCCAGCACGTAGGTTGCTAGCCATCAGCGTCTTGCGCGATACGTCATAAGGTCATGAGAAGATGACCACGCAAGCTCACAGCGAGGTGGCCAAGTGTATGTATGGTCAAAGATAGTTTCATTCGCCACGAAACGGGAGCAGAGGGCATGGAGCAGGAATTCCCCTTTTCTGTGGGAGGTTCCCGCGGGACCGTGACACCTCGTTTCTCCGCTTGTCTACAAATACAATGAAGAGAACATCTCACATCAAGTCATACAATGGTTTTATTTTTTTTTAAAAAAAAAAAAAAAGAAAAATAAGCACCAAGGTACCTACCTTTCTGGTTCCGGTCTTCCGACACCATCTACTGGACTATTCCATGAGAACGTGAAAGAAAATCACATGGCGAAAGTCGAAATTACTTCCACTCACCGTTTCTTTGATCCCGAGAGCCGTGAGGGGGATTCAGGCCAACCGAACATTTTGCTATATAAGGTGTGAAGGGCCTCCCTCCTACACCGACTTCTTCAAGTTGACTAAACCAGACCAGATGATTGATAGGATCTCGAGGCATTAAAGTGTGCACTTGATTGCTATTGCGTGGAGTTAAATACGCCAAGTAGTCCCTTGGGAGCGTCAAAGACCCCCCTGTGAGTCGAGACGCAACTAGGTGTTCCCTGGAATTTAATACTGTCATGGGCTTTACCTTGAATAAGGGTCATGCATTCATGTCACATTGTACCAGGTTAACAAGGAAGTACAAGTCACACTGTAACAGGTCATGGGTACAAATTCTGTACAGCATGTTGCTCGCGTTTGTGAGTGGGTAACTTCTGGTATTATCCTATTTTACGGACTAATTCGATACACAGAAAGTGAGTCAAGGCTCGTAACTATCCCTCATTGCTGCCGCCATACATGATGTTTCACAGCGACGACAGCGGTCTCTTTCAAGCTGAATGAAGAGAAATCACGACCATGACCCGTGATTGACAATCGTAGAGGCCGACCCTCTACCAATTGCCAACCCACTCAACGTCCCCGAGATCGGTGCGCCTCTCATCTCGGCGCCAATTCCAATCTCTGCCTTTGCTTCGAGGGCAATCCTTTGCACGTTCCTTGCCTGGCGTCTTGTTTGCGTTGTGATGGACCGAGAACTCAAAGATACCCCCGGTGGCTTCACAAGTCCTGTATCCAAAACCAAAATGAGGTCGCGACTTCACGCCAGGCGACTTGTCCATTTCAATTCTTGAATTCTGGGCCCTGCGTCGCTCGCCCAGGGCGGCCCATTTATCATGACCGAATTTTTTGGAGGGAGGAGAGTATCGAGGCGTCACGAGTGAACGCGGCTTGAAGGGAGGCGACGAATCCTGGAAGAAGAACCCGTCCGCAACAAGATCATCATCAACATTCCCCTTGATGGTAACGGGGGAGGCGGGAATAATGCCAATGTTTTTGACTTTGTTGTGGATCTCGTGTCCGCTCCCGTGACTCCAGGTCCTGGAGTTGACTTCTTGTTGAAAGACTTTCCTCTGCTCCTCCTCTTCCTCTTCTTCTTCATCCCACATATCACTCCAGCTTTTGGACACGGCATCCTGGCGGCGACCAAATACGCTAGGCATGGATAAAGCCACAGGCTTGACCATGTTGATTGGAAGAGAACCCGCCGCTGGTGAAATCTGGTGCCTGTATGGCTTGCCAGAATTCGCCACTGGCCGCATTGGAACCTTCAGCCGAGACCCAAGAGTCGAAGAGACCGAAGGAGTTTGAATGCTCGCAGAGCACCAATCAATTGTTTCACTTGACTTCGAGAACAGGTCCTCGGAATAGCTTTCATTGTCGGGTATGGCGCTGAGTTGGCGGACACGGTGTTGAGAAGTTCCGTGCAAAGCCTTGGCCCAAGGAAAAGCACCCGAATGATGGTCAAGGTGAGGACTCTGGATGGAAGGGGTTCGAAGCGGTTCACGATTCGCAGATGCAATGGTGGCTTTTTCTGCTCCGCAAAAATCATCGAGTGATTCGTCCTCGGTTGTAAAGCTGACCACTCGAAGTAGAGCATCTCGTGCCCCTTCGAGCGAGCGCCTCCTGGGGTCCAGATTCATGCACTGAACAATGACTTCGTAGGTATCTTGCGACATGCTAGGAAACACGTCGAACAGACTCTGCTTGTCTCGTGAAAAGTCCAGGAACAGCGGGTCGGCCTCGGTTGGAGTGGTGAAGGGATTTCGAGAAAAGAGGATGTTTAGCAAACAGATTCCGATGGCCCAAATGTCGGCCCCAGCAGGAGAATATCCAGCTCCAGCAGAATCGAATTGCTCAGGTGCCATGTAGCGATCACTACCGACGGTTGTCTCAAAGGACCACTTGTCTTTGGTTGCCAGCCCGAAATCGCCGAGCTTCATAACACCGTCCTGGTTGAGAAAAATGTTCTCGGGCTTGATGTCGCGGTGATAGACTCCCTTGGAGTGAATATAAGAAACGGCGTCGACAAGCTGAAGCATGAACTGACGGACATGTTCGGTCTGCAGCGGACCGTGACCGTTTTTTATTGCTTCGTACAAATCGCCCTGTTCACAAAATTCCATGACCAAGTAGACATGTGCATCAGTCTCAAATGAGCCCAGAAGATTGACAATGTGCTCGTGATTGCCGAGACTGCTGTGCAGAGCAAGCTCTTCCGATTTTTCGTCGACGACTAGCGCGTACAAGCTGTCGCAGGGTGCAGACTTCTTAGTCATACATTTGATAGCAACTGGTTGATCCGTCTTCAAATCCTGTGCCATGAAAACCATGCCAAAGGAGCCATGATTCAGGGGTGAGATTGTCTGATAACGACCATTAAGCACAACGCCTCCAATGAACCTGTCTCTCAAACATTCCATGTTGTAAAAAAGAAGAAATTGTGACACAAGAAAATTCGTTAAAGGGAAAAAAGAGAGGTGAGATATTCGTTATAAAAAAAAGAAAAAAAAAAGAAAAAGTAATGTGAATAATACTTGTACAGTTGAAGTGTGGGCCGATATATGCGATTGGGTCGAGTCCTAGAAATCAATTGAAAAGGGGATCATGCGCGATATTGACAGGAAGGGAATGTCGTTTGTGTCCAGATGTTCGATGCTGCGTTGGGCTCTGAAGCTAGAATCTTTGCCAAGTATTGACGATGCAGAATGCAAGAAGACGGGTCGTTGAATATACAAATATAGAGGCAAACCGTGGAAAGAAATAAAGACGATGCACCCGCCGTGAACAGTGATTGAGTTGGTAAGGGTTGATTTTTTTTTGTAAAGAAAAACGAAATCAATGGCTCATTTGCAAAAATATGATATGATGAACAAAGGAAATCGCGTATGCTTGAAACGTCGTGACGGCAATGCGGTACGGCCCTAATGGCTCGAGCGGCGGCAAATAGAAAAGCGGAAAGAATCGTTATAATGACATGAAAGGTTTTTCTTAGAATGATTCGAAGCGGAAGAACTGATGGTAAATCGTAACGTGTATGTGGATTGCAATCAACCCTGATGAGATGGCGCCGCCGACTTCCGCTGCTTTGGTAAACCACGTGCGCAACGGAAAGCCAATGTTTGTAGTAGGCGGGTGATGTTTCTGTTCAAAGAGTTGTGTATATTTTCTGGCCTGGCAAGTGAAGTTTCGTCTTGCTCCCTCTCAAATTGCCAGAATGATGCTAGATCACACTGCCTGCCACGAATAGTTCAGGTGGTCGAGGGATGTTTTGTTTTGAGGCTGATGTGTCGCACGGGGAGAACCCCAACGACCAGATCCAGACCAAGAATTGTGCTCTCGTGACCCTTTGCGGGCAAAGCAACGTCGGCTGCTCGGTTGTGCCAAAGACAGAAATCGATGGTGTGTTGAACAGTTCGAGTTCGGGTTGACACCAAAATGTTTTGACTTGGGCTTGTGAGTTTCTCGGTTGCGAGGATCGTCGGCTTGTCGTAGAAGAGTTGACTTCGTTTCAGGGAATTTCGGCACAGCAAAAGGATCCTTCTTTCTCTCAGACTTGACTAACAACAGAAGTGCGAGTCAATCAATCAATAACAGCCCACCCAGGATGGCGAAAGGTGCAGGTGGTGGGCGGTAAGTGATGAATTGAGTCTCGAAAAGACGGGATTAACACGTTTTTGTCTATCGAGATGGACGAGGAACGACCTTGCTCAATGCCGAGTAGAAAGAGGGCCTTTGCCTGAGATATAGCGAAGCAAGCGCAAAACGACGGAGGGAAACGGTGAGCGGGAACGAGGGAGATGTACGAGAAATGGAACGCAAAAAAGGCAGATGATGGTACAAGAAGGAAGTGGAATGGCGGTGATGAGAAGCGGACGGGATTGGGATGGGAGGAGAATGGAATGAGGTGGAAGCAGGAAGGGGATGGGGGCGTGTGTGTCACCGGACGGGAATCGGGGGGAACGGCTGGACGGCCTGGGGGGAACCAAGGGGACCAAGGGCGACCAAGGGGACGAAGGATGGACAAGTCGAGGCAACGTGGAACGTGCAGGTGGGCCCACGGCGAGTCTACTACTAGGCAATCATGGCAATCATGGGGCAGGCGCGATGGGCAACGAAGCCAGCAATCCAGCAATCCGGCAGTCCCACAGGCTGGCTGGCTGGGCTGAGCTGGCATGCGGTTGCCCAATTATTCCGAACCCCGACGATAACATGGTGGCTAAGTAGTACAATGGGCTAGGCAGGCAGGTACTAGGTACCTAGTACATGACGGTATGCAAATTGCTCGGGATTGGCGCCAGTGGTGTCACCCTCGCTCGTCACCCATGGCGGGTGTCCAGGGACATACATAAGTCGATGGGCATGTCAATAATATCAAGTGCATAAGTACCGACCTACTAACGCGGCGCCTACCTGGTAGATACCTAGGTACCTGCTTCATGGTACTTCTGTGCCGCTATCTAGGAGGTAGGTACCTAACTTACCTAGTAGGTATCTACTAGGTACCTAGTTGAGTCATCTGATGGCGGCCAACGCACGGATCAAAAGCATTAGGTCTGATAGATGGAGCACCATTGGGTGCGAAGTGCACCCGACCTTGCGCCCACTCTGCCAGGGACAGAAATAAAAAATAAAAATGACAAAAAAGGGGGGTGGGGGCGTCTCTTTTCTCTTCGCCAGTACGCAATCAATTGGGTGAATTTCATCCAAGTACCGACCTGTAGACGTGCCATGAATCAAGTTCCGAATGCAGCCCATGTATCTGGGTACGTCGTATCAGCATCAGCCCATCGGCGGCTGCGCCAGCGAGATGAGTAATAAGCTCAACGCATTGCCCTCCGGTTCTAGGAGGGGTGGGCCGCCGGCCAATAACGCAATGGCCGAGTTGCCATATGTGCATGCCATTGGTTCTCCAGGAAACTACTCCAGACACTAAAGAAACTGGTCGCTGGCCAACGTGACCGGACGGTCCTGCGCCCGTCTGTGGGTACCTGCATTGATGGAAGAGTATGCGTGAAGCAGCAGGTACTCCGTGCCTCAGCAGCCACTTGCGTTTTTATGCGCAAGCGCCTTCACCGCCATGCATCGTGGCATCGAGACTCGAGGCACTTGATGGCCTATGACCTGCCGCCATGGCGCTTGACAGGAGACCACGGAGACCCCAACGTGACGTGCGCATCTCGTCTGGGATCACATCCTGGCGACAATGCCGATTGACGATCAAGGTGCCCGAACTTGAGGAGGAGCAACAGGCTGCCGGCCCCGGGGGTTGACGCGTCAGGACGTACACTCGCCCAGAGCGTTGATGAAGATCTAATCCTGCTATCTCAGCACATCATGGAGTAATACGTGACGTGGAAATAGAGAGTAAGATACGTGCCTATTTGGCTTCCTACCTAAGTAGAAGGTACTAGAAGTAAGTAAGTCGTAGTAGGTAGATGGAATGAGGCTTGTGTATTGCGTAAACTACTAGGTACCTGGTTCTTAGGTATGTACCTACCTAGATAAACACCTACATACATACTAGGTCGGTTGGCAGGTACCGAAACTCTATTCCAATGTGCTTGGTAACTGCTATTAACGCCAAGTCGCCTTTGTGATATCAATCTCGTCAACAGACCCCGTCTTGTACCGACATGATCTCAACGGAGCAATCATCGAGAATTTCCCCATGATCCATCCATGTGCAGTGCCGCTCTCCGCACGCCGATTCTACCGGCGGCCGAGTGCAGCAAGTCGGTCTGTTTCAAACAAAACTCAAAAACAACGGGCGTGTAGAGAAATGCGCAGCGCTAGCTCGAGCCGGTTGAACTCTCGACAACATTGAACATTGCACACTGCACAAGTCACAGAACGGTTGAGAAGATGGCTCGAATTCGTGCAAGAATCAGATGGACATTGATGACTCGAGACTGTCGAGAAGAGAAAAAAAAAAAAAAAAGGTTGGGTCGCGAGCCCTTGACCGCTTTCCGCCATCGCAAGCCATCTGGTTGATGGTTTGTTATGCGTTGAGTGCACATGCATGCATGCATGCACACATGCGCATCGTACCTGCCTGCCTGCCTTATTCAAGGCAGTTGAATTGTTGACGTGTTACCTGGTTGTTGTTTTGATGCATTCACTTCCTGCTTCCTGCATGTTAGCGCGCCGATATAACCGACGCTAGCCCGGCTTCGCCCCACATGCATCGCTGCGCCGCCGTCGTCAGAGCCACACATCTTGTCCAACCGTGGTCGGCAAGCCTCTCCATTTGCATAAAGTCAAAATCGGGTTTGATAACAAGAACGAGCTTGCCGACTTGACATATGGTGCAAGAGGCGATCAAAGACGGTGAACCACGGTCACAACAGTCACGACGGCTCACCATCATCATCCGGCCTTCACCAGAGCACGCTTTTCTACCTCCCGATACCGCCATTCTTCGAGGCACACCTCTCCCCCGCACACAAAAAAATCATCGCTTCAAGGCCTTTCCCAAAGTTCGGGGGCCCTCAACTTGCGTATCCTCGTGACCTCCCAGAGTCAACAAACTAGTAGAGAACCATGCTTGCCAATGCATTTGCAGACTTTGATGTCCTGGTTCTGGATATTGGTAAACATGCCATCCGTCTGATTCCCACTTTCCGTTGCCGATGCTGATGCTGCTGTTGATAGAGGGGACTGTTTGTCCAATAACGTTCGTCCACGATGTACTGGTAGGGCTGACTTTTGCTTTTGCTTTTTTTGTTTTTTGTTTTTGCTTTTCCCCCTCCATTTCGGCGGATTGCATGACCAGCAAGAGTACTGTGGCACATCTCTCTCTTCGCCCGCTCGCGCGGCCCGCCCCCTTCTTCCATGTCTGTGCTGGCCTGCGTTATGTTTATCTCACTCATGTTGCAACTTTGGCCTCATCCTACGTGATCATGATTAACGTTGTCTGACCTGAGTTCCAACGGAGACCGCGGCCAGTGCTTCTATACACATAACTTCTCGACGACGTCACATCTCCGTGTCGACTATGCACCTTTCCAAACATGATATATGTTTTGATCATACCATATGCGTAGTCAACCGGCACATCGGTTTGGAAGCGAACTCTGGCAAAATATATCCATTAGAGGAATATGACTGACGAAACGTATCCCCATAGTTCCCCTATGCTTTGGACGCGCTGCCCCAATACCTCGATCAGCATTGGGATAGCCAAGGCTTTGCGCCGTATCGAGAGGCATTTCCTGAAGATTGTAGGATAGACCGTGACGCATTCGAGACTCATGTCCGAGATCTGGTCGCCAGGGATGTGAAAGCACCATACCTGAAGGCACTTCAAGGACTTCTCTGGCAAGCAGGTTACGCGTCAGGGGAGCTCAAGGCCCCTCTCTTTCCCGATGTCGGTCCATTCATCACAGCTGCACATGCAGCTGGCAAAAGAATATGCATCTATTCTTCGGGTTCCGTCAAGGCACAGAAATTACTATTTGCACACACAAACGGGACGCCGTCTGATCTCACCATGTGTATTTCAGCATGGTTCGATACCGTCAACGCAGGTCCGAAAACAGAAGTCGACAGTTACAAGATCATTCTTTCCAGCCTTGGTGGCCTGGATGATGCCTCACGATGTCTATTCTTGAGCGACAACATCAACGAGGTTCGGGCTGCCTTGCTGTCGGGTATGCGGAGTCTTCCCGTCTTTCGTCCTGGAAATGCCGCATTGCCGGAAGATGATGACTTGTCCAAGCTCGCCATAAACAATTTCTCCTCTGATGCCGACGAAAAAATTCACCAATGTCTAGCAGCTCTGGAGAAAGCGGCACAACCCTGATGCCGACACGTCGGTTACCGTTAGCGGGCAGTCAAGGATTGGCAGAGCACCCATGGATTCGCATCGCATATAAGTAAAATGCAGTGTATTGATGATTTCGTGCACAATCATCAGGTGGAAAGACGCGTGACAATTATAGTGCTGATAAGGTGCCCATTGTTTGTCGCTCCACGTTATTTTCAAGCAGTGATGAATGGGAACGACGGAAATGTCCCAGCGTCCCATCAGGCGTTCCTTGATAAATCCTATTTCTAGCTTGCTTCTTCGGCAGCCATCGAGGCTTGACTCTCCCTCAGCCATAAGCTTTCTAGGCCACATCCGTCAACGTAACGCAAAAATTATTCCTTGAACGGCCGGGATGTAGCTCCACCTTGGGAAAATGCAGTCTGGTGAGATCTTTGGCTATATTTCTCACCCATAAGCTATAAGTCAACTTTGACGTCTTCTTGCGATTTTGCAAAGAATACCCAAGGGCTTCCATGAGTGACTTCAACCTTTCATCCGTGAAGTACCGGGAGTTGTCCACACAACTTCGAGGGAGTACGAGGAACAATGAAGGAAAAGCAAGATTTGTCGTTTCCTCTCCATCTTCATGCTTTTGCGCTCGTAGGAACGAAAGCGTCCTGAGAAGCATCTGGCCGCGACCCTCGGCATCAGGAACAAAGTTAAGGACCAGACTCAGAGAAATAATATCAAACTTGTCCGACTCCACCTTCGGAATAGGTCGCTGCATGAAATCTTGCTCCTGGATACCCGGTTCTTGGCTGTTCAAATCAATGTGTACCATCTCGAACAGGCCACTGGCGGAGCATGCGTTCCGAGTACTCAGCGCGCCAACTTCCAGCATCCGCGGTCTCTGGGCGAGGGCCCTGATGCTCGCAAGAGGGAGCCATTCCAGCAGAACCTTGGAGGTGTCGCCACCTCGGTCATTGCTCTGTCCTTGTAAACTTGCTTGTTGGTATCGCTTGAGCCCGCCCAAGCCGGCGATTTCCTTTGCTATGGCGGCCTCCATGCTGGCATCGCCCTCCGCCTTGGCGCGCTGTTGCCTTTTTTCCAGCTGATGATGTTTGTTGATGAGGGTCCGGCTCGCCTTGCGCGACATGGACCGTTGCCCTGGTCTGGCGATTGGTGGCCTTCCGGCCTGTAAGCTCTTGCGCGGATGCCTCATGTTTTCCTTCTTTTTTTTTTAAAAAAAAAAAAAAAAAAAGACTGAAAGGCGAAAAATAAAGAAGACGAGACTCTGGTTGTGCTCTGTTGGGCCGTCGGCATCGATTCCTCATCAAGAAGTTATCCTTGCTTAATCAGCGTTGAGGACCGCCCGCGCGGAAAAACAAAACCGGAGTCCTGCCACCACGTATCACCGAAATTCCGAATTTTGCTTGCTGCCTACCCTAAGTACATTTTTTTTTCTCCTTTGCGCTACACCCCACCCATAATACTTGCTTCCTTCTTTCAAGCTTCAGTTGACATTTTTCTGTTGTACAATGTACCTATTGTTTTATCAACAGCCTCCCCACCCATGATCGGGTCACGCAAAAATGCCGCGTTGTCGGAGAAAGTGACCACGTTTCGAACTACAGAAATCGGCTTCGAGAATCACTCCGCTCTTCATGTGCTGCGTATGTGCGACGTGGATTCTGGGGGGGGAGGGTTGTTTCCCGCGGAAGAACGTCAGAACACTCCGAGTGAGCGAGCCCATTAGGGGAGACGTCACGTACCCTTAAGCTTGCGCTTATTATGCTTTCGCAGGATCGGAAACAGAGCAAAAGGAAGAAGAACCCATGATTATATCTGTTGACTTGAAACACGCCGCCGCCGACACCTGATCTTGCTGCCGGAGCGCCTTGTCTCGCGTCATTTTTTTCTTCTTGTCTTTCCGGTCCACCGTGATGTGGGCGTACAGCGTACTGAATTGATCGGTGCAACAGGCATCCTAGTTGGCTGGTATCAAGCTCACATGGTACTACGAACGCCCCTTTTGCTCAAGACATACATATTTATGGATGTACGTATCACCCACCCACCTACCCACCTACATGCCTACTTACCGTGGTAGGTAGGTGGGTGGGAAACGGAGCTCTGGTCTCTTCTCTTCTCTTGATGACGCTGCGTGGGCCCTGCCCTTTATCGACGTGGCTCCCTCCTTCGCGTGGAAAAGCGGCTGGCGATAGATGCATGGATCTCGCCCTGCCTGGTACGTAACAGTGCCCAAAAACCAGTGTGCCGGCAGCCAGAGTTCCAGACTGCTCGTGCTGTCCATCACTTGGCAATGGAGTCCGTGTGGAGACGTATCGGAGACGTCTGGAGTCGTCTGGAGACAAGCTGGCTGCGATATTATGCTTGGTTGAACGGGGGCCTGCATGGCGGTCCAAGGACCAAGACTTCATTCCTCGATGCGCGATGCGCGATGCTTGATGCTTGATGCTTCCATGCTCGTACTACCAGGAGCCCAAAGACTGACTCTGCATGTGGTCTGGGTGGCCTCGGTGGCTTCCCATGTTTGCTCCTCCTGCTTTTCCACCCTCTGCGAGCAACTTCCGGCCGACGCAACTCTCTTATAAAGCGCTTTCTGTCTCGGCTGCGAACCTGTCTGCTCGACTTTATCTTCTCCGTGGAATGCTGTTGTGACTCGGGCTCTTCTGATTCGGGATCGACTGGGGCTTTATTGGCGCCTGGCACACCTACTGCGTCAGTACTTGAAACTCAAAATAACCCCCCCCCCCCCCAAAAA
>SRPW01001275.1:0-11098 GCA_018360225.1 Claviceps pusilla | reverse complement strand
AATTGTTGATGCAATGAATCATGTCAGCTTGCCGAGTATATATATCAGGTGCCGGCCATGTACAGCCATGCATGCTTGCACGCATTTTGCCCTGTTGTCCCTCGTTTCGAGAGTATTGACAGCTTATCCCAGAAAATGTTATTCAAGGTATCAACCCCGTCTCTCTTTCCATCTTCCTTGCCCACGCTCCCAGTTGGATCAGACTGTTCATTCTGTTTAGTTGGTCTTCGCGGCTTTCCTGATCCGATCGGCCTGCGCGGTTCCATGGCCCCCTCGCGCTGTCCTTGACGATGCCGACTCCACGAGCCGAGCCCTGTCTGGCAAGGAACCAAACAGGGGCAGGTTGATGCCGCCGACTCCCGGACGAAGCACGCTCGAGAGGCGCGAAAGAGGCGAGCGTGTTCGACTGGAAGAGGCGGCCACGTATGAGGCCTACAACATCACCGACGGCGCGGGCGACGGCGTGGACAAGTACACCATGTACTGGGGCACGGGAACCACCAGCGAGGGCTGGCCGGACAAGTCGGCCTGGGTCTCGTTCGAGAACATGTTTGAAAACAACAGGGAGCAAATGTACAAGTCGTGCCGGGAGGAGCACCCGCCGCAGAGGGACAACACGGAATCCGAGCTCATGGCCGTGTACGACGGCATCCAGCGCGCGGCGATGGCCTCGGGCGTGGACCACCGCTTCATCCTGGCCATCATGATGGAGGAGTCGCGCGGATGCGTCCGCAGCCCGACCGTCGACTACGGCGCCCGCCGTCCCGGCCTGATGCAGGACCACAACGGCCACGCGACGTGCAATGAGAAGGGCGTGGTGCAGTACCCGTGCCCCGCGGACATGATTGACGAGATGATTCTCGAGGCCGTCTCGGGCACACGCACCGGGGAAGGGCTGGCCGGGTGTCTGAACCAGGTGGCGACGGGGGACGTGTCCGACTTTTACAAGGCGGCCCGGGTGTATAATTCCGGCTTCATCTCGCCCACGTTGCAGTTGAAGGATGGGCCGAAACGTCACTGCTACGCCAGTAACATTGCCAAGTGAGTTTTTTTTTTTTTTTTTTTTTTTTTTTTTTCCGGTCGCCACCGGGGAGAGACTTGTCTCGCGCTCATGAGCTAACCCTTTGTTTCTTTCTTCTTCTTCTTCTTCTTTTTACTCTCGCAGCCGACTTACTGGATGGATCGAAGCGCCGTCGAAATGCACCTGTGACATAGACCCATACAAATGCGGCATCGTAGATCATAGATCGGGACCGACTGCCTGAGGGCCTGAGATGGCTGGGCCCGTGGCTGGGTGTGGGAGCTATTGTCGCGCATTATCCGACAGGGAGTTGTCTTTCCGTGGAGGTATGCCTTCAAGCTTCCCATTCCGATGCACTTGATTCATCCAGCATCGCACGAATCGCCACTCGACTTTGCTGTCACGCCACGAGCCCTTAAGGTGCCTAGCGGACGGGACCGTCTTTACGAGGCTGGGCCGTCATGATTAGATCTTGTCAAAGAGTTTAGTCAACATGGTTCCCCGCAGAAAAAAGCCATTCAGCCATGTTTTCCATGACAGGTGCTAACCAGAATTGTCCGTCTGGCCAATGGGATACATGGATACATCCTCGGGGAAGGTGGGCTTCGTGGCACGATTTCAGGGGCCAGACTGAGCCAGAGGCAAGATTGGATCCTTTTGAGAAGGAATGGCAAACGAGCGCCTCAGCACCGACATCGCTGTGGTGGCGTGGTTAGGGCAAGCATCGAATGTGTTTTTTCTTGGGACCGTTTATCGGGCACCAGCTCTGGCGTATTCGGCACCAAAATTGTGGCTGGGTCCGCCCGGTCACCGATATCGCTTGGCCCACCCAAATTGGCGGTGAGAGAGTATAGGCGAGACCTAGGCGTGCCACATTAGATTTTGTAAATTTGTAAATGAAGCTATTAAGCAATAAAGCTGTGAGATATACGCTGTTCCTACCGCCCCTAAGCCCCTAACTATAGATACCCTTTATTACTAAACCTTCTACAGCCTTAAAGGCATTAAGACTATAATAGACTTTATATATAAAGACCTTAGCTTTAGTGTTATAATCTATTAAAAGCTTCTAAATGCAATAAATCTATTGCAAATCTAGCTTTACTATTGTAAAGGTTAGTAATATTAATTATAGCATAGGTCTACTAGGCGTTTAAGGCTAAATTCTAGCTCTTAAATAATTAAGTGCCCTTTTAAGCTTAAGATAAGCATTAATTATAGTATTTATTCCCTCTACTAAATAAAGAACTTAGATATATATAATTATAATTATAAGCTTAATGCTATGCCTTTTCTATAGGTTTGTAATAAAAAGCTCTTATATATTAAGGAGAGAATTATTTCTCTTTAAAATAGTAGCATTATATTACTTTAAATTTATAATAACCTTTAGTATAATAAAGGAGATATTACTAAAGGTATTATAAGAAATAATATTTATAACTTTATTTATTAGCATTATTAATATAAGCTTAATAGCTACTTTAAGGTTAAATAGCTTTATAACTAGCTTTAAGATAATTCTACTTATTACTATAAAGATAAGAGAAGCGCTAAAGGTTAGATTATTAAGCTTCTTATTGCTCTATACTCTAGCCTTAAACTCCTAAGATTATATCTAAATATTCTACTTATAGATAATATATATAAAATAAATTGCTTTAATATGCTATTATTTAATGCTTATAGCGTTGCTTCTATTATAATAGGGGAAAAAGAACACACACCACACACCTAAAAGTAAAGGGTATACATATAACTAAAGCTATCCCTATTATATTCTAGATTTCTTATGTGTATAGATTTAGCTCTAGGTTATTAAGACTATATAGAAAAGGGATAATTAGATAGCTCTTTATCTAATTAAATAGTTTAAGTTATTAAAAACTAAAATAATAATATCCTTAGAATAAAATATAAATAATTATATTATAGTAGTAACTAGAATTATAATAATTAATAGTATTGTAGTAATAGGTACTTCTATACCTATACCCTAAAAAAGAAAAATAAGAAATAAATAGTTTTTTAACTATTTAAGGGCTTAGGACCTATTTATATTATTTAATTAAATAGTTTAACTACACTATACTAAGGTCTTACTCCTTTAGCTACTATAATACCTTCTTTTAAATAACTACAAACTAAATCCCTTCTCCTACAATATAACACCTCCTATTATAGCTATTTCCCACTATTAGTAACCATAGAGTCAAAGGGCGTGGACTAGCTTATTATGCTAGCGAGGGCATAAGGGAATGAGGCACGTAGTGCCCTTGCTATAACTTAGCAGCGCGCTAAGGGTGTATATAAAGGGACCGTTTATCGGGCACCAGCTCTGGCGTATTCGGCACCAAAAAATGTGGCTGGCCGTGGCTAAGGACATCCGTTACCGGCCGCCTATAGTAATTTATATAGTAGTTAAGTAATCCTTGTCTTTTTAACTAGTAGAAAAGAGTTATGTAATACATAGCCTACATACTGCACACCACTACTAAGAGTTATATAATATATAACCTATACACTATATAACACTACTTTATTAAAGCTATCTATTATAGGTATTACTCTTTATTTAATAGTAACTATATTATATTTTATAATAGCTAAAGTAAGGCATTTTTAGCTATAAGCTTTCTTATAATATATTTATTAAGATCTTCTTTATAATATAGTAGAATTAATATAGTATAAATCTAACTAAAAGTATTATAATTGCTTTATTTTTATAATAGTAAAGATAGTACTTTATTTAATATAGTAAGCTTTAGTAATACTATATATAGTAAAGTAGTAGGATTTTTAGTAGCCTTACCCTTATTATCTTTAATATCTTTAAGTTAATTTAGTACTCTTTAATACGCCCTAGGTTATATAGTTTTAGGCTTATAAAAATTACTAGATTCTAGCCTTTAGAACCCTAGTGCTATTATAAATAGCTAAGTTATATTTATTATAGTAAGCATAGTTAAAGATAGTGTATTTAACGCCTTTAAAGACTTATAATATGCCTAGGCTTTAGCTTACTTAATAGCCTAAATATATTTAAATTCTAAGGGATTCTGCTAGGTTATTATAAAAATACTAGTACTTTTATTTACTATAACTAATCCTTTTAGCTACCCCTTTCCTTTAATAATAAAGGAATTAAAAGGTTCTACTATAGTATTTATATTTAATAAAGCTTTAAAGTAGTATTTTTACTAATACTTATTAATTTCTTCCTCTTTAATTAGCTACTTATTATAAATTTACTATAAAAGGCAGTGCTAGTAAAGGACCCTAAGGGCAGTAATATAATAGTAGGAAAGGCACTTAAATATAGGTGCCTTATTAACATTAAAATAAAGATACCTTTCTTTATTAATTATAAGCTATAATATAATAAAAGAAACATAGTTATAAATTAATTAATAATAAGGCTTTTAAGTATAATTTAATAGCTTATTATACCTCTAATGCTTAATACTATAAATCTTAAAAGCTTAGTATCTTTAAAAGTTCTTAAAATAATAAAAAATAGTGCTTAAGTTACCTATACTATTATTAAGGAACCTTTTAATAGTAGCGTTTATAGACTCTATAATAGATATAGTTATATAACTAAAGTATTAGTGCCTATTTATAAAGCAATATATAATCTTTTCTTTCTATAGTAAAATCTAGGTATTAAGCATTATAATAAGGGGAAAAAGAATAACACCCCCCCTAATAAGCTAGGTTATAGCCAATAGCAGCTGTAGGCAACTGCAAGCTAGCTTACAGCTATAAGGTTGTTAGCTAGCCGGCAGTTATTAGAAGAAAGAAAAAGGAAGAAAAGAAGAAGAAAAAGAAGAATAATAATTAAAAGTTATTAGAATTACAGTCTAGCACTAAAGATAATAATAGGGATCCTAGTTAGGTTATTAGAATAACAGTCTAGCACTAAAGATAATAATAGGGATCTAAAGTTATTAGAATAACAGTTTAGCACTAAAGATAATAATAGGGATCTAAAGTTATTAGAATTACAGTCTAGCACTAAAGATAATAATAGGGATCTAAAGTTATTAGAATTATAGTCTAGCACTAAATAAAAAAATCCAGAATATTAAACAAAATATATTATAATTTAAGGCTTAATACCTAGCTTATAGCCACTAACAGCTATAAGCTAGCCATAAGTAGTTAAACTTTTAAAGGTTTAAGTGCGGGTTGTTTTTCTATCTATAAATTTAGCAATTTACATTGCTTATATACTAGGTAGAAGTCACGTAACCGCAGTTACTAACAGCTATTATCTTATACGCGGCTACACAGCTACATAGCTGCGTATAGCTGTCAGAAATACAGAGATAGGGGACTTTCCCCCTAACACAACACCTCCCCCCTTAATTATATAACTATTAGTATTATATAATTAAGGATAACTAATAGAAAGCAAGCAAAAGATAGAAAGTAAGGTAGAAAAAGAGAAAAGTTAGTAAAAAAAATTTTATATAAATTTTTACCCCCTAATTCCTTGCTTATTAGACTGTCTGCCTTCTAATTCCTTGCTTATTACACTAGCTACCTCCCTAATTCCTTATAATTTATTAGTCGGAATTAGGATTATAGCCATAGGCAGCTGTGTGGAAGCTGCTTATTAGACTAGCTGCCTCCCTAATTCCTTATAATTTGTCAGTTAGAATTAGGATTATAGCCGTGGGCAGCTGTGTAGAAGCTGCTTATCGGACCGGCTGCCTCCCCAATTCCTTATAATTTATCGGTTAGAATTAGGATTATAGCTATAGATAGCCGTAGACAGCTATATAGAAGCTGCTTGTTAGACCGGCTGCCTCCCCAATTCCTTATAATTTATCGGTCAGAATTAGGATTGTAGCCGTGGGCAGCTATATAGAAGCTACTTATCAGACCGGCTACCTCCCTAATTCCTTATAATTTGTTGGTTAGAATTAGGATTGTAGCTATAGATAGCCATAGATAGCTATATAGAAGCTGCTTATTAGACCAGCTACCTCCCTAATTCCTTATAATTTGTTGGTTGGAATTAGGATTATAGCTATAGACAGCCGTGGACAGCTGTGTGCAAGCTGCTTGTCAGACTGGCTGTCTCCCTAATTCCTTATAATTTATTAGTTAGAATTAGGATTATAGCCATAGGCAGCTATAGCTTGTTAGACTGTCTGCCTTAGCTATAGCTAGCTGCATATAGGTATAAGCAATTAGAATTAGAAAGAAAAAGGGTGGAATTTATCTCTTTTCCCTTAGATTAACAGCTATAAGGCTGCTTTATAATTAGATTAACAGCTATAAGGCTACTTTATAATTAAATTAACGGCTATAAGTAGGAAGGGAAGAAGGGAAGAAAAGAAGTAAAAAGTAATGTCTTTTGCCTTTACAATTAAATTAATAGCTAGTAACTAGTAATTATAAGACTAGATTAGCAATTAACAGCTATAGAGTTGTTAACAGCTGCAGAGTTATTAATGGCTGTAGAGTTGTTAACGGCTGTAGAGTTGGATTATTGGCTAGTAATTACAAAACTAGATAAATGATTAATAGCTACTAAGGTTGGCTAACAGCTGCTAAGGTCAGCTTAGCAGCTAGGAATTACTAGAAAAGAGAGGAAAAAAAGGGCAAAAAATTTGTAAAAATTTAGAAAAAGGTCTTATTTGCAATTAGCTAAGGAATTTGCTAAGGTGGGCAGCTAATAGACCCACTTCTAGTGAGGGAAGGGCGGCTATAAGACCCACTTTTAGTAGGGAAGGGTAAGGATTATAAAAAGAGGAAGAAAGGAAAGGAAAAAAAAAGAAGAAAAAGGGGAAATTTGCAGCGTTAGCGGGCTATTGAGTTAGGTGCCGGTCCGTCCGTTAGCTGTGAATTTTAAGGGTTTTCTAGCTAGCTAAGGGAAAAGCTAGAAATTATTAGATTAGATAAATCCTAGGTAAGGAAATATCCTTATAAATAACTGCTAGCAGCTGCGCTTTAGCAAAATAAATTGTAATTATAGCTGCTAGCAGCTATTAGTAGTTGTAACTAGGCAGGGGTTTCGAAGCTAGTTAGTTATAATAAGGTCCGCTCTAAATAGTGGCCTCTAATTGTATGTAATGCAGAGGCCACCTAATTTGCTCGGCCTAGGCGAAACCACTATTTATAATAGGGGGAAAAAGAACAACACCCCCCCTAACAAGCTAGGTTATAGCCGATGGCAGCTGTAGGCGACTGCAAGCTAGCTTGTAGCTATAAGGTTATTAGCTAGCCAGCAGTTGTTAGAAGGAAGAAAAAGGAAGAAAAGAAGAAAAAAAAGAAGAATAATAATTAAAAGTTATTAGAATTACAGTCTGGCACCGAAGATAATAATAGGGATCCTAGTTAGGTTATTAGAATAACGGTCTAGCACCGAAGATAATAATAGGGATCTAAAGTTATTAGAATAACAGTCTAGCACTAAAGATAATAATAGGGATCTAAAGTTATTAGAATTATAGTCTAGCACTAAAGATAATAATAGGGATCTAAAGTTATTAAAATTATAGTCTAGCACTAAATAGAAAAATCTAGAATATTAAACAAAATATATTATAATTTAAGGCCTAATACCTAGCTTATAGCCACTAATAGCTATAAGCTAGCTATAAGTGGTTAAACTTTTAAAGGTTTAAGTGTAGGTTGTTTTTCTATTTATAAATTTAGCAATTTGCATTACTTATATACTAGGTAGAAGTCACGTAACCGCAGTTACTAATAGCTGTTATCTTATACGTAGCTGCGTAGCTATGTAGCTATGTGCAGCTGTTAGAAATATAGGGACAGGGGACTTTCCCCCTAACATAGTATATAATTAACTACTAGCACTAGGAATCTACTAAGCTACTTAAAGTGCTTAAGTTCCTAATTAAATTAAGCTTAACTATTAGCATTTATAAGGGCATTCTATACCTTAAAAAAGCATATAAATTTAAAGGTATAAATAGCTCTATAGGTAGCTAGGTTTAGCTTAGCCTTTAGAAAGTATTTCTTACACTTTAAAAGTATATTTATATTAATATACTACTAGCAAAGAATATATATATTAAAAATAATAGGGTTATTTATAGGGGATTCCTTACTATTAATACTATAATTATAGCGCTAATAGAAGCACTTTATAAGGGGCTTTATAAGCTAGTGCAAGCTAGCAAGCGTGCGTGTGCGCGGGCGGCATAACCACGGAATTCTAACCGAAGGTTACGTGTGTGGGCTCGCAGCTGCGAGGTCCCTACAAATCCTTACTTTTTGACCTTTTCTGCCTATTCTAACAGCTATGCAGTTGGGCTAACAGCTATAAGGTGGGCCTAGTCTTTAGGTTAGATTTGTAAGGCAACTAGTAAAGATATGGAGGAATAGATTAAAGGGGGTGACTAAGCTAGCTAACGGCTGCTTAGTTAGGGAAGGTGGCTACCCTATAATGTGTGTTTTTGCTGTTTTTCTTAATAAGGAGGAATTTATAAAAAGTCTTAGGACTAGATTCTTTATTACTAAATTCTAGGCTTTCTTTCTATGTAAATATTTAAAAATCAGTTTTTTAGTGTTGCGCATTGATTTTCACTAAGTCAACCGATTGCAAGCACGTTAGGAGCTAATTTATATAGCTATGAGTCTATTTTTTTATTTTCCTATATAAATAAATTTTATAGAAAATAAAAAGTGGCTTGCAAAGCCTAGCTAGCAACCGGGATCCACTAATAAGGTCGGTAGGTATATAAGGGAAGGAAGTAAAAAACCCCCTCATAGCCGCTGACTGTACGGACCGTTAGAATCACTCTTGCCAGCTGTGCACACCTGTAAAGTTAGATATTAGATATAATTTATTGGATATTATTATTGTAAATTCTTTAGCGAATTAAACAGTGCTAAAAGCAACGTAAAAGCTTCTATATTTTGTAAGATATAGTGGACTATAGCTTACTATAGTGCTCTGCTCTGCAGAGCAGTGGATCTATATATGCACGCTCACTAAGCCCACTACCTTAGTAAGCTATGCTCTATAGCACCTACCTCTATTATTTCTAATAATATAGTATACTAATAAATAGCTTATACTATTTAATAGTATGTAATAGCCTAAGGTTATAGTCTATAATAATAATTTTTAGCTTAGTAATATCCTTAAAGGCTAGGACCTTACTAACTATATTTATAACCTAGCTAAAGTTATCTATAGTCTCTTTACTTATAAAATAAAAGGTAAAGTTAAATATTTTCTTTATAGTATATTATAGGAGAAGGGATTTAGTCTGTAGTTATTTAGAAGAAGGCATTGTAGTAGCTAAAGGAGTAAGACCTTAGCACAGTGTAGTTAAACTATCTAATTGAATAATATAAATAGGTCCTAAGCCCTTAGATAGTTAAAAAACTATCTATTTCCTGTTTTTCTTTTCTAAGGTATAGGTATAGAAGCACCTATTACTATAATACTATTAATTATTATAATCCTAGTTACTGCCATAGTATAATTATCTATATTTTATTCTAAGGATATTATTATTTTAGTCTTTAATAACTTAAACTATCTAATTAAATAAAAAGCTATCTAATTATCCCTTTTCTGCATAGTCTTAATAACCTAGAGCTAAATCTATATATATAAGAAATCCAGAATACAATAGGGATAGCTTTAGTTATATATATACCCTTTACTTTTAGGTGTGTAGTATATATTCTTTTTCCCTTATTATAAATAGTGGTTTTGCCTAAGCAAAAGTAAGTTAAGTAGCCTCTATATAACCTATTTCGTTACATAGCGATAATAACATATAATTAGAGGCTATAATTTAGAGTTAAACCTTATTATAACTAACTAAACTTATAAAACTAAGATAAGAAACTATAAAAAAACTATTATAAAACTTCTAAATTATTTAATTAGAAGCGTAAAGATAGTGTAAAACTTAATTAGTGCAAGAAATCACCTACCCTAAGATTACACCTAACAAAATTAGAATTATTAGTCCTTAAAGTATAGAGCTATAAAGCTAACTTATTAAAAAAAAGAAAGAGCTTACTAAAGGTCTTACTAGAACCTACTTAGAATGCTAGTCCCCCTCTTACTAAAATAAATAAAACTATAGATTATCTAATTACACCTAGTCTTACTAGATTTTGTATAGTTACCTTTATTATAGGTATTATTCTATTTATAACTTAAAGTACTCTTATTAGAATTCTAGTCTTAGTTTATAGAGTTAATAAGGATAATAACTTAGTTAAGCTTATTAAATAATAATATAGCTAGGTTTATAAAGAAGAAAGCATAAGTAAGAAGAAGCCTCCTAATTAATTAATCTCCCTATTACCTATACCTATATCTAATAATATTAGCCCTAAAGATTAACTTAAGTAAGTATTATTAACCTTATTTTCTTCTTTTTTTAACTAAGTTAGTATAAAGTAACTAAGCCTAGTCCTACCTTACGTTAAAAACCCTTCTTCTACTACTATAACTATTTTTACTAATATTATTAAAGAACTTAACTTAAAGGTTTTTACTAAGCTCCTTAGGGAAACCCTAGGTAGGTAAAATACCTTTATATCCCTTTAAAGTAACTATAGTATAGACTAATTTATAGGAGAAGATATTATTAACTTCTTAAAGAACTTTAAAGTAAAGATATATATCTTTAGTCTTCCTAATAATAAATAGTGCTAAATACTTAAAAAAGAAGTTACCCCTAAGCTTTATAAGGATATTAAAACCCTTATAACTACGCATACTTAGAAGGAGGCTAAGGAAGCATTACTTCTTTAGTATTAAGCTACTTCTTAGGAAAGAACTAAGAGTGTAATAAACTAGCTTAAGAAGCTTAATATATAGCGCCCTTAGATATTCTCTAATACTTACTTATAGCTATAGTAGCACTAAATGCTAATATTAAAAGCATTCCCTAATAACTAAAAGACTCTCTTAGTATAATCTATATATATCTATAAAGCTATTTCTAGTTAAATTATTATTAGCTTTATAGATAAGTAAGGAATTAATAGAGAATTATTTATTTATAAGAGTTATAGGACCCTATAGACTAAGCTAAATAATTATATAAAGATATACCTATA